>CM076732.1:16088227-16255727 GCA_038501795.1 Pseudopleuronectes americanus | reverse complement strand
ACTACTTTAGCTAATTTTACTTTACGCGGAGAAATGTCGAAATGCAAGAGATATGATGATCTTAAAAATATGATGCGCTGCAGTAGATTACATTACCCCAACACTAATAAGGTGTTTGGGTTATTGCAGAGTGCTGACTCGGGTGTGTTTTTGTTCGTTGAGGTTCAGGGAGATATATTTCTAGGAAAAGAATACACAGTCTGCACCGAGTCATATAAGACAAATAGTAGACGCTTTTTTCAAATCTGTCTCTTTCAGCTCCACTGCCTGTACACCTCTCATCTGTGAGAGGAAATATATATTTGATATACTCTGAGTCTATTCACTTGTTCCTTTTTACCACAGCAGGACCGACATGTATCGTTGTTTCCCTTTCCTTATATTTGACTCTATTGAATGCATTTATATATAGATAGATAACAGGAGTCACACCTGCATTGAAGAAAGGTTCCCTGTGGTCCAGCTATTAATATTAGAAAGGTTTACGTGTCATGCTGAAGAAATATGAAGTAACATACAAAAATCTATGTATATTCACAGAATTTCTAGAGTGAAAAACAGTGATATTAAACATTAATCTTTTTTCCACTGAAGCTTCATCGTCGTACATTCAGGCTCTTATGAATATTTATTTCATCCATTATGTCAGTGCTGAGCGCTGTGACCTTTTACATCCAATTCAACGTAGCTTCAGCACTGTTAACATTGCTGCTGAGGTTGTCTATGACACTGCACACTTCTGTCCTCCTGCTCTTCTTTTACTTGCTTAGCTCACTGTGATTCTGCCTCTAAAGTTACAATCTATAATATATCAAGTTATCTATTAAGTTTGAAAACATGAAAATACTTTAAATTGTTTTAGAACTTTTCTTGAAAGGTGTGGTGGAGCATTGACATATTTGTAAGTATATCTTATATATTGACAGCCTTACTGTTTTGAATGCTGTAGCCAGTTGTTGGTATAGTGAAAATGATGCACATATTTCACAATAATCAAGGATTAAATGGAAAAGTAGAAAAAAGGACACTATATTTCAGAAATGTGTGTAGGAAATACACCACAATCCTAATCTATATTTTCTGTTGGCAGAAATGTTTGTTAGCCTGAGCCTTACAAAATCATTTTTTGTGTTGTAAATATAGGAAGGACTAGAAAAAAATACAAAATATGTACAAAGGCCTACCTGAATAATGGTTTGAAATGCACAGGGATTAATGAAGTTAATTGCCCATTCAAATGATTACGGTTATTACTACCTTGATTATTGCTGTTGTTTCAATTAATTAATCTACTTAAATTGACATTTCATAAATTTTTGGGCAATTTATCCAAGTGTAACGTCATGTAACAGATGTATTTTATTACAATTTCAGTTTGAAAAATGACTAAGAAAAAACACATGCGTTGGGTGGTGCGGCTCAGAGGCCTCCTCTCCTCCTCCACCTCCTCCTCCTCTCTTCCTCCTCTCTCTGGTATTTGGACCAAAGGGGACGACGAGCTTTATAAGCTGCAGGGCTTCCGTCCGTATTGTTAAAGGAGGACAGAGACCGAGCAGTAAAGCGAGTCAACAGGCCGCCGCAGCTCGGTCCGTTTGTCAAGTTCAATGTTAATGTTTAATGGTCACACACACACACATACACACTCAGTCACAAACACACACACAGATAGAGAGAGAGAGGTCAGTTTTACATTGGACAGAATTCAGCTTCTTTTTATTCATTATAAATGCGCAGCTATTGTATCCTGCTGTTGTCTCTTCTATTAAATTTAATTTAATTGTATGTGTATAGTGCCAATTCATTACAAATACAATCTCAATGCACTTTGAATAGATAAGTAGATACCTTACTAAATTAGAGAGAAAGCCATCAGTTCCCACTACTCTGTCTTACGGTCTTTCTATATGACCGGTTTACGTGTTGTTTCACTGATAAACATCATTTCGCTGCTGTTGAACCACCTCAGCGCAGCAGCCCACAAAAACACACACACACGCACATTTTCAACAAATCCTTATTACCTGGAAATAACTCACAATTAAATGTTCACCTTTACTGTAACTCTCTCTTAATTTCAATGATAATTTGTAATGGTCCGACACACACGCTGGCAACAGGATGTGCAGAGAGCGCGCAAAGAATTGCACAATTTAACAGAGTATAAATTCTTATCTGTTTGCATACGTCCACAATGTGGTTTAAAGTCGCGCATTTACATCGGTCTATAATTTCTATTCTATTGTAATGTCTTTCAAATAACTAAATCTGTTCAATACATTTCCCCCATTCCATTTTTTACGGCTTGTTGTGTATATCTTGCTCAATTTTCACTCTGAAATGTGAAAAGGTCTGTTTATGTTGCAATTCACTTGGATTTCTGATCACTAAATTTAATTTCACTCTGGTAACTCTTGCAGTTCTGCGTAGGGTTTTCACATCGTAGCATTCATAAAAAATTATATACAAAATAAGTATATGAGCCTGTATAATGCTGGTACACGTTGTCATTTGCATGCATTACAGGAACATATAATATACGTATATTAAAATATTTTTTATTTAGTCCTATAGGTTTTTTCCTGTAAAATCTGACTTTTTTTCTCTTGTTGACAAAGTGTTTTCTTGTTGTGGTAACTGTTGGGTTTTTACTTTTATTCCGCAAAGTGCCTAGGGGTAATGTAAGTTGTGATTTTTGCGCTGTGCAAATAAAAGTGAGTTGAATTGAATGTATACACATCGGAGTCTCTATGGTGGACACAAGCAGAGAAGTGGCAGCTGAGGAGGGACTCAACCTTGGCGTGAGGGAGCGAACAGGCCTGTAAAATGGTCGCGGGATATGGAGAGTGTTGTTGTGGTGATGTTCCAGACGGAGCCGGATCCAGCAACGAATTCACGCTCTCATAAACACTGTAAGTCCATTGAGCAGGTATCAACTTTCAGCCTTTGGCATGAGACAAACGCGCAGTTGTTTGCCAATGTGACGGGCGCACAGTAGTTTGCATTTTACGCACAGGAATCCAAAGTTCCTCGTTTGGATACTGGTGAAATAAAATATATAAAAAGCTTATACTACATGAGGATTAAAAGAATTTATTTTGATTACTGGTTTACAAGCGTTTTAAGCAACATGGACAGACAGTATAATAATGTGTTTTCAGCTATTGACTACTGGTCACGCACAACACTGACAAACAGTAAAACACAGACAGGAGACAAACAGTTAGATCGAAGCAGGCAGGAAGGTGCTGTATTTACAGGATGCCTCTGAAAAGAAGGTCAGAGGGCTTTGGTTCTTTCTTTAACCTTTTTTGTCCTTTATGTCCTTTTTGTTTGTCTTTTATTCTTCCACTCCGCAGTCCTGGACCTCCACATCGAATTTCAAAATTTTTCTCTCTTTTTGGCACTTCGTTTCAGTTCATTTTTTACGTATGTCAGTCAAATACTGCCAGTTCTTTCATGAAATCGTCCAAACAGCATGGGCCGACATGCTACGGCGCGCTGGGCTTCACTTTGGCCACAAACTTCTTCTCCTTCACCCTCCTGTTCTGGAACCAGATGGTGATCTGCCGCTCGGACAGGCCGGTCACGGCCGAGATCTTCCTCCTCTTGTCCTTGGTGATGAACTTGTTGGCGCCGTACTCTTTCTCCAGCTCCTTCAGCTGGACCTTGGTGTACGGTATCCGCTTCTTTCTACCGCGGCGGAAAGGCGAGCCGTCGTGCTGGTGCGCCACCACATCTGTTTGACAGCGGACAAAGGAGCAGAGGAAAGAGACAGCGGACTGAGTACGAGGCTGCACACACCGGGACACAGAAACACACTCCTGGTGTCTATAGGGCGATAAAGTTTACAGCGGTGCTTTGTTGCATTTAGTGTGTGTGGCTTGATGCCTTGAGCTGATGGACATCACTGTGACACAGACAGGCAACATGTCTGCTGCCTGCGAGCAGCACCTGCACGGAGTGTCCTTGAATATACTGTAGGTCACATGCTTGTGCGTCCATGTGCAAATATACACTGTTAATGTAACGAATTTCAGCTGCCCCATGTGATAGACTTATCCTATAATAAAGGATATGTTTATTTATCTAAAAGTTTGAAACCTGTGTCAATGCTTGAATGTTTATCGTACAAAAAACGCATATGACAATGTTGCTCAGATTGGTTACACATTTCAGCAAAATTAAGGTCTGTAATCGTTTCTGTAAAATGTGCCATAATCTGCTAAGTATTGTCTAGGTGGGTTGTTCCCCATTCTTCGTTCATTTAAATGTTTCCACTCCCTAACATTGTTTAAATAGTAATAATATATATATATATATATATTTAAAAAACATATTTATTACCAGCAAGAGCAGACTTCCAGAGGTGTCCGGCCTGCCCCTGGTCCTTAGAGCAGTACATCTGTCCCCCCCAGCCATTGGTCAGAGCCCAGGGCTGGTAGCTGTCCATGGGGAGCAGGGTGTCATGGCGCGGCTCCCCGGTACCCAGGGTTTGGACCACCGACACGTCCAGGTAGCTGGCCATGGACTGGTAGGGGCTCGGGTAGCCATGATAAAAGGCGAACTCTTTGGCTCGATGGTTCGGGTATTCGTCAGGGTTCACCGTCGTGTCCATGTACTGTGAGCTGAGCGCGGCTCCCGCCGCCTGGGTGCATGATTTGACGGAACCCCGCCCCATCCTGCATGGGTAATAGCCGTTACCAAAATAGCTGTACGGTAACGCAGTGGCGGCGGATGAGCTCTGATGCGGAACGGCGCCCACCGGACACGGTCCGGCCGTGCACTGCTTCCCCGAAGATACTCCGGTCTCGCTGGAGCCGGAGGCGGACACGTCCACTGCGGAGTAGCCGGCTGAGGAGTGCATCAGGCCGGATGGGTGACCGCCCAGAGCAGCCGCGGCCGCAGAGTGCGCCATAATGTTGCGGCACTGGCTTGCCGCTGAGGCTGCAGCGAAGTTCCCGCTTCCCACCAGTCCCTCCATGTTCTTGTTCAGGTCGTCCAGGTTGTTGTCATACACAAACATCAGCGCGTCCGCTGGCCAGCGAGGGTTTAGGACCAGGGAGGCTGTCATAGGCGCTACTTTTCGCGATCTGGCCTCCGTGCGTCGCCGTTTCCTCTCAGACTTTCCTGTGGCTGCTACATTGACTGAGTGAGGTGATCTGGTGCTCTCATGCACAGCTCAGGTTATTCACATATGGACCGAGATGCGCACTGTCGTAGCACGTGCGCGCTTCCCTGCTGCACCACTGAGTGACGGCGCTGGCTCGCAAGCAAAGACTCCCGATAACCAGCTGGACCTCGGGTTTCATCTCAGCCGCAACCTTGACGCAACAAGCCCCCAGTACCAGGCGAGGAGGGGGGAGGGCGTGTGTCCATTGGACGAGACCTGCTGACCACGTGATGTGACAAGAGAAAAAAAAGAAACAGAACAAGAGACGTGCCGGACTGTCAGTCAAGGAAAAATATTTTTATGAGGCTCGAGCTGTGGCACGAGAAGAGCAAGAGCAGATTCGGTTCAGCTTCCTCAATGTGCCGCTTTACTTCGTGCATCTGCCTTATGACAAAGAACCAAGAACCTCCTGTGAAGCTCAAATTATTTCTGACACTCTAATACAAACAGCTTATATTATTGTGCTGTGCGTAAAGACGCATGGGAAACGCATGCTTGTGCAATGCCAGTACCGGAACCACTAAGGCGTTCATTCATTATCTTTAAATTAAATATTTGTCTTTGTCTGAATTGAGTGTGTAAAACATGCACTAATTAAATGGCTATTATTTAAGAGCAAAAGAAGAATGAACGAATTTTTGTTTATGACACAGATCCCATAAATACAGTTTGAACTCCAGAGTAACCTGCTCAGTATTACCCAGAGTTATGGATATATTTAAAGACTTATAATCGGCACTGCCAAATAGTTGAAAAAAGTTTATCATTGTCATAAAAGTATATTCAATATCATAACGTACGAGGAGAATTTCCACTGTTCAAAAGAAACCTTAGATTATAAAAGGGATTGAAGTTTAAGTGTGTGCGTGTTTTCCTCTGGCCCGCTCTGTCTGAAGGAAGCGAACATGACATTTATCGTGGATTTGGAGAAATGCGGATTTGATTCACATCCTTTTAGAAAAATCTTCACGGAACCTTTGAGACACATCTATAGTGAAATCATTATTGCCTAAATTGCCTAATGTCTTTAGTGTGCACAGATTGCGGCTGTGAGGCCTGTGACCTAGCTCCAATTAGAAACGGGTAGTTTAGAGCGTAAAGCTTCCCTGAATAAGATAACGGGGTGTTGTTACAGAAATGTCGTATTAGTGATAAGTCAGAGTCAGTAACTCCAACATTAACACGCCGAACTTTGTTTGCTCTCAGCTCTTTCATCTCCAAAGAGATAACGCCTGCAGCTTCTGTAATGCGCTATGTTTTTTAAATTATTCCAATTGGACACTTGTTGACTGATCATTGTTTTGAGAAGATATTATAGACATTGCTTTGCACAGATGGAAGCCATGAGATTATGAGTAATCTGTTTGTCAGAAAAGCTTGCCAACAGCAGCATGAGCTTGTAATACACTTCCTGTGGATGTAGCAGGGCTGAGGAGGTAACAGCTGAGCCGCCCTGGGTTAGTATTTTATTTTTATTTGATCTTATCTGACTTTATTTTATTTTCTGCCGGGGACGTGCATGGGTTTGGTGCTGCTTTGATTGTTTTGTCTTTTATCTTCAGGGCCCCAGGGAGGCCTGTACGTGTCTTAATGGTGCGCAATGCGCACCCGGTTTGATTTGATCTCATTTTGAAAATGCGGCCCTCGGCATCATTCAGTGGCAGAAGACGTCAGCAGCAGGTATGGAGCTTCTCCAGGTGATGGGGGTGGAGGCCGCTGGGATCCGGAACCTCGTGAGAGGGACATTAAACATTCAAAACACAGGAAATATAACTTTACCACACATATATCCTAAAACCATGAATGAGTGATAGAGATAAGGAGGAAGCGATGGCTTTATTTTTAGTTTTTTTTAATGTTGTAATTTGGCGTTGTTTAAAATAATACAATTATATGAAGATTATTGTTATACATGATTTTATATAACAATGTTATATATATTCACATTTTCTATTGAAAAGTTAAAGCTTCAAACAGACGCACAATGACCGGTTTGATTGTGTGTTGTTGTTTTTTCGTCAGACTGCTGTTTCCCAGCTAAATAATTCATTTTGATGTTCTTCTTTAGAAATAAAATAAAAGCACCAACAACAGCAGTTCTCGGACACACACCAACTGGCTACTGGTTTGGATTGACTCACACAGCGTGGACCTGCAGCAGCGGACAACTGGGAAACCTGGCGCTGACACACACGCATACACACACGCAAGCCACCCAGACAGCCAGTCTCTCTATGGTGTGGTCTGCCAGGAGATGTGTGTGTGTGTGTGTGTGGGGGGGGGGTCAGACTGGCCCCTGAGGGTCAAGGTCAAGTTTAACAGGGAAGCTGGAGGAAGAAGGCAGAAAGACAGACAGATGTAATGAGCTCAAGTTCAAGGCCACTGCACACCTTGATGCCTCTATGTGTGTTGTGTGTGTTTGTGTGTGTGTGTGTGTGTGTGTGTGTGTGAACGTGTGTGAATGTGTGTGTGTGTGTGTGTATGTATATGTGTGCAGGTATAGCTCAGAAGACGCCATGCTGTGTCAGTGACGGTCCAATATAAGCAGTGTAGAGTGTAGCAGGTGAAAGCAAACATCCTGTCTGCGACTCACTTGAGAAATGATTAACCAGAAGGACATGAAGAGAGTCACGTCCTTCACTTGGCTGATAAACAAGTGGGAGCGGCAATTCGCGTCTTCCCCGTTAACATATTATCTAAACAGATCTCAATACATGTTAATATCCTTTTTCTTCTCCTGGCCACAGTAACACGTAACTCGATACAGAGTCAGTGGGGCAGAAACAGGCCTAATACGTGAAGGACTGACACAGTATGTGTGAGGGAGTTTTACTCTATGTTGAATGGGTTTAGAAAATGAAATCTTTTGTGTCTCGTATGGATATATCTAGCCATTTAATATTAAATATACAAAGAGAGTAAACGGATTATTTAATTACAACATATGTTTTGGCATACTGTGTCTGTGTCCTATAAAGGACTATATAGGTCTTAGAGAGGATGTTTGTTATCTGCTGTGAATGTGTGTTCTCATCATCAGACGTCATTTCTCTGGAAGGTTGTGCTTGTATATTTATTCAAAGTTTACAGAGAGCAGGCCCGCCACGTGCGTATAGCGGTACAAAGATGGACAGTCAGGGAGGAGGGGATACAAGAAGTAAAGAAGAGCTCTGTTGTAATTACTGCACAAATGAGCACGCACACATAATGTTACTTTTATATGCTCACAAGTTTATAATACATGGTTAATGATGTCTAGTCTACAGTTTGTCTGTGTACACGGGCTGATGGTTGACACGAGGACTCGGAATCCTCGAGTGGATCATTGTCGGTGTCTAATAAAACTTATTCAAATTTTCACAAAAAGATAAAATAATTATTTGCAAAAAACAAACACCAGAGAGGGTGTGAGGCTGCATGAGTCAATACTACCTCATCAAACATGGAAATCATACAGGAATATCCGCACGTCGAGAGGACGGGGGCATTGTGGTCCATTGACTTCACGTTGTTACGTGGCCCACATGTCGTCTGACTCGTATCTGCAGCACGCATCACTGACTGCTCCGTAAATTACAGTAACTTGGGTGGTACAGCGGGTCGTCCATTCACCAGTGAGTCGGTAGGTCTCCTCTGTTCCGTGTGCCGAAGTGTCCTTGGGCAAGATAATGAACTCCACATTAGGCCAGATGGCTGATGCGTTGTATGAGTGATGCGTATAGATGCACAATGTGAATGGGTGAATACCAACTTTACTGTAAAGTGCTTTGAGTGATAATAAAGAATAGAATATAGTATAAAAAGAGACAAAAAAAATACAACAACCAACATAGCATTTTAATATTTAGAACATTTAACTAGTGATTTAGTTCAAAGTCCAGCTACATTATTTATAATAAAAAATAGACTTTAAGTTTTCTCTACTAATCAGACATTTTTTACGGGGAAAGTTTACGCAAGCGCGGATGTACGATACATGCGATTTGTTCCCAAACATGCAGCGGTAAAATGTCTGAACAAATTTAAGAGCAGTGATGAAACACACAGCCACAGTTTGCACCGTGAGAGATGATCACAGAGCCGGGCCCGGGCCTGACTGACCGGACCCTCCGCAGGAACACGAGAGGAGGTGCAGGCAAACACGACAGCCAGATAACACGGACATGGATTTGAATATGCAGATCAACCCCCCCACTATGTAACGACACCGTGACAAAATAAAGATGTCATACCCGGAGGAGACGTGTAACTCCTGGTTATGTTCTATATCTCTGAGAGAATCTGCGAAATGCCATATTCTATATTTATTTTCAAAGAGTAAATATTATAGCATGAAAAACTGAGTATCAGATATTTTTAAAAACCATTACGATAGAATGACAACGACAGAGTAGAATGAGAAAATTAGTCACAGGAATTTTATTTATTAATATAAAATACTAACTATTTTTAAAATATAAATGTATTTAATAAAGAAACTATTAAGGAAAATAATCATATCTCTATAATTGATTACCAAGTCTATGGGTTATTGCTATATCCAGGTTTTTTTAGACAAATAAACCTTGAATAAAGACGTGTTCAACTTCAGGAAGTACCTCATATAAATCTACACATTTTAACAAAATAAAATACTTTAAAAGGATTTTCAACTCTTACATTCACACTTTGTTACTTGAATAAATCACAAACACAATCTGATGAGGATTAGGAACCTTGTCTTACTTATGACTGATCTACAACCTTAACATGAATCTTACCGCAACCGTATGTAACCAAGTGCTCCGGTCCCCTCTCAATGACGTCACCCCATCAAGTAAAGTGATTTCAGTCACATGACCCCCATTTGATAACTATAGTAAAAGTCCTGATACATTTTTAGGGGAAATAGCAGCGAACCTCTGGTGTCCCACATGACATTGTCCCATGCCCCAACTTCACCCTGATGAAATGACTTCAAGTTGTTTTGGACATTGTGACGGAAGCAGATGGCTGAAGTGACTGTTGTATTTCAGGCTGCACACCATGAACACCATGATGTGATATGGGGCATTATTCAGGACAGGAGAAGTGTCTTTTGTTGCAGATTTCCTTGACTATCAATGTCATTCTTGTCCACATGTCCACTTTGAATGTTAGTCATTGTCTCCGTCTCTCCTGCAGCAGACAGCATGGACAGAATCTCATTTCTTTTACAGCTCGAGTATTGACAATTAACCCATTTCCTGCTCCTCTGCCGCAGTGGCGCTCCAGAATCAACTAAGAGAGAGTGAGCTCATGCCGGCAACTCCTTCCTCCTCTCTCACTGCTACTCCTCCACCTGACTTCACCTCCTCTACTTTACTGACATTCATCTTCATCATCATCTTCGCACGTGATGTGACTTATTTTTACTTAGATTTCAAAAATGTTCAGTTTTCTCGGTTGATTATCTACTGTAAAGTGGGTTACCATTGAGAGACAGAAAGTCAAAGTGTGTTTACTGTAAAACACTGACCAAATACTTACTTTCCTCTTAACCAAATTTATTTATACAAAAAGAGGACTCATCGCAATAAATTGGCGAACGTAAAAAGTTATAGCCATTTTACCAAACATATAATATGATAAAAACGAATCAGACCAAGAAACATCTTTTTTAAAATATCAACATGCTCGGACATGAAATGCTACATTAAATAACTTTAAACAAACTTTTGTATAAATTGGACATAATATGATAGCATCAGCTTTTCTGGTGCATTCAGGGGCTTCTATGTTCATCTTCATCATGCTATCGGCAGCTTTTACATACATATATTTCATATGTTGGTGACTGAGCATCAACATGTTGACTGAACGAACTCAAACCAGTGAGAAGGACCATGAAATCTGGTTGAGGCTCCAGTAAATGCTGATAAAGCAGACATTTGTCACCAAGGTCAAACGTAAAAATATAAGGTCAAATACAGTACAAGTCCATATGAAGTTTTAAAATGTGGGTAATTTTACTTCTCTGTTTCCCAAGGTGCCACTTTAGTCATATCATATGTCATTTTTTAAATTTCCCCATGTACCTCCCTAATGTTTGAACCGGCTTTCCCTAGCTTTGAGTGAGACCACCATGTAGAGCTGTGTGTTGTGCCTGCAGCCGTCGTGCAGGGTGGTTGCCACCGTGCCTCTGAGCAGCACAGAGCAACCTGCCAACCTCTCTCTCAGCTCCATGCTTGTGTTAGCTTGGCTTGTTAAACCCCCCGCAGCCGGATCCATTGCCTGTACAAAATCATGTCATGACACTTGCCACACATGACAGTTTGGTGCAGTCGGTCAGAGAAGAGGTGAGTGGGGACAATAGGCATACAGCCATGTGGGTTAATAAACAGTATGTTGCTACCACTCTGGCATCCACTTTTAAATTATACAGTATATTACATTTCACGTATCCGGGAGCCAAAGATGCAGAGTTTCTTATTCCTGCTATGGAACTCATTCTTCAGTTACTCAGGGGGAAATAGACTGTATGAGCTGTGTAACTTGGCCGAAGTGGAAATTGTGCCCTGCTCTCTTCTATAGTCTACAAATAACTGTAATGACCGAGGCTGCAATGGCTGTTTGAATTTAAGGCTTTTAAATCTAGCAAGGCTGCCAACTTTGTCACTCAAGCTTGGTAAAGAAATTGTGGTCTGTCTGTAGTTATTTGAACTTGTATCCTGAACTGTGATTATAAGATGCATTTAAAATCCACATGGATTTCAGTATGAACATTTTAAACTGAATTTAATTGTTTTTTTATCTAGTGTCACTGAACACCATTGTTCGTAGTAATGGCTAGTTAAGTCTTTCTGGGCCTAAGTTGGCTGTTTATAGATCGGCTGTTCCTTGATCAGGCATCTGAACAGAGAGACGGCACTTTACTGGTGCTGAATATTTTACACATAGACATTTCAAACAACTTATAACATCTCTTTCTGGTTTGTTTTCTGTTTCTATCTACACCAAGGAGCTAGTATTTTCTCCCCTCTCTATTTCTTAGTATGTTGGTTTGTATATGTGTTTGTTTGAAAGCAAGATTACACAAAAACAACTGAGCTGATAACTATAAAACCCTGCGGAATGATGGAACATACATGTGAGGTATATGAGATAAGACATGTCTCAACATCCTCATTAATTTCTCAAAGAATTAATGGATCTTGATGAATGATGACTGATATTCACGACAATGTGCAGGTTGGTGCGTATCCAAATTAAAATCATGATCTAGTGAATTTCAATGTGCTCTCATAAGGAGGCTGTTGGGCCTAGGTAGAGGTATAGTGTCATCCTACTTATGATAATTTTTGTTAATTCCATATACGTACACTACACTACAAATCCACTAACAAGGGCACGAGGGAAAGTAAACCTTCCACATCGGCACCAATGTGGAAGGTTTACTGTGCCTGATGATGATGATGATGATGGTACCACTGCACAACCATGTAGTAAGAGTCTTTCTGCCCTGAGGAGAATCCGTAAATGATCCTCAGACGGAAGGAACAGAGGAAAGTCAACAGCATCTATGATGATCCTGCTGAGACTACACAACATTAATACAAATATCTGCATGACTTTTAATCTTAGTGTGAAGGTAACATCTACTGGAGACCAAGGGCTGGATAATAATTCAGTATTTTATCATAACTTATTAATTTTCAGTGGCACAATATTGTGATGATATGCACTCTGTCTTAATGTTTGACCTAATCCTGCTGTTAAATTGAATAATCTTTTCCTAAATATTTATATTTTATTGCTTTATCTATGATCTATTTTGTTTTATTGCATTGCTCAGTGTATGATCTGGTTTTTCTGGACTTTGAACCTTTTATGTGAAGCTCTATACATTTTATTATAATAATTATTAATATTTCAATTAAAACTGATAAAGGTATTTAATTTTTTGTAAAAAAAAGTTTTGATTATCACAATGTATAACACTGGAACCTCCGCGCAAATGTTACTTTCCTCATTTATATAAATACTTTTAATTCTCTACATGTGTGGTTATAATAGAGGCTGTTACTGAGCATTCACTGGCTCTTGTGCCCTTGAACTTGACCTTGCTGAGAATTTAACAAGAGGAGAGCGGCTGTGTGTGTGTCTGTGTAGGGTGCTATTTGTTTTTCAGTCAAAATTTAGAGCAAAATCTTCCTCATCTTAAAGAGCAATAGGCCTACATGCTCTTTTTTGTTATGGACAGAGACATTATTTTGTTCACTGGCTAGTTGTTGATTTATTATTATTCAGCTTGTCTCATCTGATCTCTCCCTGTGTGCACACTGTAACTGAACTGTAACTCTAACTGAAGGAGTCTCCAGTTCAGTTTGCTGGGCACCGATGGAGGAATATTTATGTTAGTCCTGCTGCACAGAATCATCAGGGAAGATGTGCAGTATTTAATGTAGAACTGAAGGAATGTGTTATTGAATGATTAAAAATAACTTTTCTAATCTACACAAAAAAATGTAATTTCCCCAGTTTCTCTTATGCGAATATTCTCAGTTTTTAAATTCATGAAAGTCCACTGAATATGTTGACAGTGGATCTATAGATAGATAGATAGATAGATAGATAGATAGATAGATAGATAGATAGATAGATAGATAGATAGATAGATAGATAGATAGATAGATAGATAGATAGATAGATAGATAGATAGATAGATAGATAGATAGATAGATAGATAGATAGATAGATAGATAGATAGATAGATAGATAGATAGATAGATAGATAGATAGATAGATAGATAGATAGATAGATAGATAGATAGATGTTAACTTCATCAGTCAAGAAGCAACGGTATGAAACCTGAGGCAGCTGAAGCAGTAGCAGTCACCTCTGTCTTCTCTTGTATTCATATTGCACTTGCACTGTAGGAGAGGATCCCTCACATGTGAGTGTCTCTAACAGTTACCCTCTCTCAATTATGATTTCTGAAAATGGGCTATACAAATTAATATTTATTGATTGATATATTTATTCAACTCCATATGAATTTAGAATATCTCAGTAAGAATAAAAACATATCGCTTTTTCCTAAGCACTTATAACGATTTTACAGAGCGGATGAACGGACTGAAGGAAAAGAAAGAAAGAAACGCGGATCTTTTTTTCACTGCGACGTGAGTCGAGATGGAAATCCCGCAGGTAATGCGCAACAGAAATGAACATGCTGGCTAGACAGCAGAAGATAGACTCACAACAGACTGCACATTACCCTCTACAGCAATACTTGTAGGTTTGTTCAAGCGTATCTATTAATTAGTCTACCGCTGGCGCTGGATCTAATCATTTCCTGGTAATTATGAGAAACGTTTTTTACTGGTTCTCTTGTTTCCCGACAGTAATGGTCCGAAGATGGAATCTTTAGTGAACTACACATAGATAATGAAATGTGTTCGGTCTATGGAATATTGTTTCAGCATTAAGTGTGAATGATGGACTGTCTCTTTAGCTACTGCTCATTGTCTGGCACGGAGACGAACGGACTCTCCCCGTGGACATCCGCTGAATTTGAGTCTTCCTGCTGAATTTTTATTTATTTTAAATATCAACGTTTGACATGAAATTTGAAAAAAAAGTGGGTTAATGAGCCTATATATATGTTGTAGCATAAGTAACCGAACTCATAGTTCGGTGGTTTTATGTTGTGTTTACAACAGTCATACCAAACCCACACGCATGCTTCACACTCGATAACATATATACTATTCATCCAACTAACTTGGGTAAATACAAGGTTTTCCTTATCTAATCCAAGGTTTATTTTACGTGTAAAATTATATAGATTTTTTTAATTATAACCGATTTAAACTAAACAAAAAAGCACTCCAGCTTAGAAATGAATAAGTTGATTCACATCTGAATGAGACAAAATAAGAGTCAAAGGTTGATAAGTGTTGCTTTTAGATTGATTTTATTGTTATTATTAATAACAAAAAGAATAAGAAAAGAGGACAGACAGAGGTCAGCTGCATAATATGTGGCTCAAATTGAGAAGAAATTCCAATAATTCCTTCGGTAAAATTATTCACTTCAACCATCAGATTATATTTAATTCTTTAACTGTTGACTGACCCACTCACACCACAGCCTATATGTCCTTCTGTCTCTCTCTAATGATTGCCTACATTTGTCGGTGATGGATATAAATGTTTTTTTATTCATTGGCACTAAAGCTGTAGTGGAATCAAGTTTTCAAACAAAAGTTAGAAAGATTCGAACGGTGGTAAAAAATAAATCTATAAGGAAACTATGCATTATGTGTAGCATTTCAATACAAAGTTAAAACCTGTCACATTTACAGATTTCCTTCTTTACAGTTCAACTGATCAAGCTTTTTCATGTGTTCAAGGTCAGAGATATGAATTATCTTTTGGTTACCTGTTTTTTTATTTGTTCTGATCCACCCCTTTTTCTAGAGAACAGACAGAAGGACAGTCCTTCCTATCAGGCCGGTTTTGTGAGCCTCCACTGTTCTTACCTCAAATAGAGGAGCTGCTTTTGTCAAGCAGTGAGCTTCCAGTGTAAAGGCACAGAAATTGCAATTCATGGGCAGTTTTTCCTCTTTTCTCTCTCACTCCTCCCGTGTGTCTGTTTCTTTCACCTTGATGTGTGAAGTGTGTGTGCTTGGTGTGTCCTCTGGTGTGTTTGTGTGGTCCGTCCTCTCCCCAGGTCTTCATGATGGAGAGGAGGACATGTCTCAGGTCTGCTCTGTTGACAGCACTTGGAAGTTACGTGACATCCTCCCACATCATACTCTTCATTAATGTTCACTGTCTGTAATGTTGTCTTGTAGAATTTCCATACTGTGAATATTCTATATGTTGCTCTATTCTGTAGATATTATTATCTGTAGTAAAGAAGTATCAGTGGTTTTTGTTTTCCTTGTCCAAATCGACAGAGGGGTAATAAAGCTTGACAAATTGTGAAGTCCATTGAGGCATATTAATTTTACATCGTTGTACTAAAATGTTTATATTGTTTTCCTTGCTGCAAAACAACTGAACTGATTTTAATGAAACTTGGTGTCAGGATGACCTATGAGCCAGCAAACTAATCATTCTCTTTTGGAGCACATTCGATAGAGGGGGGATTTGGACGTGTGCTTTTCATCATTATTCCTCAAGAAATAATGCATAGATATTGATGATAGAAATCCGGCCTTAGTGGAGGTATGCCCTCTACAGACCATAGATCTGTGTGTTGCTGTGAACACCTCTGACCAGAGAATCTCCTGCTGTGTTCTTCACAGAGTCTTCACAGAGTCTGGACCACATTGTACAGACAATCTCAGGAGTTGTGTGTCTGAAAACAGCCTAGGTCGGATACTGTCCTCTCAGCTCTGGGTTGGTTTCATCTAAATTATTTAACTGGCTCTTTTGAGCTTTTTCATCTTCAGTAGGTTCATCAGCTAGTCTCTGACTGGTTCTGCAGTTCTGAGCTGAGAGTTCAGGCCTGTGACAGAAGGTGTTTCTGTGTGAGGTTCTGTTCCCTCAGTGGCCAATAGGAGGGAGACTTGTACCTCTGTGTGCAGCTCAGGTGATCGTCCTGGCTCAGACAGAGAGACACAGAGAGACACAGAGAGACACAGAGAGACACAGAGAGACAGAGAGACAGAGAGACAGAGAGACAGAGAGAGAGAGAGAGAGAGAGAGGATTTGATTTTGAAGGTCACTTTTATTTTCTCAGTGAAGTTCCAACAAACAACTTTCTACAACATATAGGACCTTTGAACAAAAAGAAAAAAACACACATCAAAATAGAACAATATTCAACCCAAAATATGACCAAAAAACAAAACCCAGCTGTTTTCTTCCATGGTGCTCAATGCGATACCAGTGAGGACTTTTGGACTTGTACAGTTTCTGAGGCCTGGTCCTGCATCACAAAGGAGCTGAGTCCCGTGAACCACTGGTGTTTGAGGAGGCTCTTTGGTACGGGTTACTGGTCTCCAGACCAGGTCCCTACGACCAGTCAGGAGTCTTTTGGACAAGCTGGAACTTTGAAAACACACTCTGTGGGACCCAGTGCAGACAGTTCCAGAAGAAAGTCCACCATCACAGCCAATATCCTGGCCAGCAGACGTGCTGGGGGGTCCCCACATGCCAGTCAGTGCCACAGCTTGGAGGGAACCAGGTTGTTGGAGAGGCTGAAAACAGAGCAGGCGGGGGCCCCGGTGCAGGAGCAGAGGAACCACCACCGGCCGAGGCAGGCGGGGGCCCCGGTGCAGAGGCAGCCGACCGGCCCTCACCGGCTCTTTCTGGGCACACACGGATCAGGTGTCCCTCTTTCCCACAGCCAAAACATTTCATGTTCCCTGATGTAACATGCACCGTGTAGTTGAACTCCTCAATTTTAAAACTAAAGACCAGGTTCAACTCTTCCTCATTCTTCTTCAGTACCATAAACACGTGTCTCCTAAAAGACACAACATGTTTGAGGTGTGGAGATCTACTGTATATGGGGATCATTTTTATAGGGGACATTAATTGTCCATGTCTGGCCAGTTCTTTCTCCAATAGTTCATTCTTCAGGAACGGGGGGACATTAGAAATGAGGACCTTCTTCACCGGGTTAGCCAGGGACAACACAGGTGTGAAGGAGCCCTCAATCACCACTCCCCTCTCAAGTAGCTGGTTAGCTTTTTCAATGCTATCTACAAACACAACCACAGCACTGTTCATACGTGAGGCCGACTTCACACTGCCATACCCCACAACCTCACCTACAGCCAGACTGACCTCCTCCACCGAGCAGTCCACAGCTGGACACAGTTTGATGCCGTGTCGGCGTGTTAGCTTGTGGAGGCCGGAGCCTCCACCTGCAGCAGCCATGCTGCACAAACACAAACACACAACTAACAACTAAATACTGCTGCTCCTAACACTGTCTCTCACACACAAACAAAACACACCTCTACTACAAGTACAGAGGGAAAAAATAGCAAAGAAAAACAGGTGGAAAAACAAACAATTTGAAACAAACTTTCTCCAGCTCAGTAACACTCAGTGAGAGCTATTCTGTTATGCTGATTGTTTCCTCTTCCTGTGAACACATCTCCAAACAAAAAGCATTTGCAGCCATACTGATGGGTTCTGAGAATAAACACTGTCTCACAAAAAATACCTAAAGTAAATGTCTGGTTACGACCTGATTCATTCACAATCAAAGAATATAGAAACTGTTATACATGCTATAGTGTATGATAAGACAGTTAACAAGATCTGAGGAGGAATCTTCATGAAAAAACAAATACAAAAGACTAATTTTGTTGAACTTGTTGAATGGAAAGTTGTTTCACTGTTGAAACTCTGAAGACTCATATGAGACTCAGAGTTGACTGCAGCTTTCTTTTCTCCGATGATGACCACTCAACGCACTTTACAGTACAGTTTTACATTCACAGACACATTCATACAGTGCATCTAATTGCAGCACTTTGTTATTCTATGGGGGGGCCATTCAGGGTTCAGCATCTTGCCCAAGGACACTTCAGCATGCAGATGGGTCAGGATCGAACCGCCAACCTTCAGGTTGGAGGATGCCCAGTCTGCCCCTCAGCCAAAGCATCCCTAAAGCAAGTTGTATGAATGGAAAGGACATCAGAAGCAGGCTCAGCTTTATTTGCCAAGTTTGTTAAAAAAACTCTCATTGTACTTGTATACGGAAGAGGATTAGGGCCACTGTGGAAAAAAAAAGTGAGTTCTGACTTTTTTCTCAGAATTCTGACTTTAATCTCAGAATTCTGACTTTAATCTCAGAATTCTGACTTTTATCTCAGAATTCTGACTTTATACTCAGAATTCTGAGTTTAAAGTCAGAAGTATTGGTGCCTGTAGCGAACCAACTTCGGGGCTCAGAGCAATCCAACATAGGCTACTACTTTCCCCCCCTTGGCCACGGACCAAAAATGTCGGACCTCAGTGTCTACACCGGTCTGCACCGGGCACTGGTAGGGATGTAACGATCGTGAAGTAGGCTACATGGGGCGGTCGGTGGTGTTTAGGCTGGTGCATGCTTCTGAACTGCGTCTGCGGCTTTTCACACCGCTGTGGCGCAGGACTCGTTGTCATTCATGCTTCCCCAACCGTTGCACGTGTTCACCGCCAGAACACTAGGCAGAATTCTGAGATTAAAGTCAGAATTCTGAGTTTAAAGTCAGAATTCTGAGATTAAAGTCAGAACTCACTTTTTTTTTCCACAGTGGCCCTAATCCTCTTCCGTACTTGTGCAACTTGTAATGGATGTACAAGAAAAAGAAAGTAAAAAACCTGCACATGCCCAGCTAGCACCTGAAGCACCTGGCTCAGGGCTAACAATGGCGACTTTGTGTGTAGGTGCTTCAGATATAAATCAGCCCTCCCCACGGTGCCCTGACACTGATGCTGAGGAATGAAGCACGAAGATGGGAGATTGTAAAATGTTGGACTGTAACTTTAACAAAATACTGTGCAGCCTGGATTCAAGAACAGGCTCATCTGGTGGAGACATGTTTGTTTCAGGTTGGTTGAGTAACGCACCTCTTACAGAAATGCATATGTCTCTGGGCAAAGGTTGTACTTTTGCCTCTCAACTGGTATGTGACGAGTTTCGGTTACGTGTTGCCTCTATTTTGTTCATGTATAAGCTATAATCGGGGCCACAGGGCTTGGTTTACGTGTTGCTTATGTTAATAAATCCAAGAAACCCAGGAACCTGTGTGGCCAAGTGTTTGATTAACCTCTTCGGCTAAGCTAATTCCACCATGAGACACAGACCCAAGCCGTTTTTTATTGAGTGAAGGGAGATTCGAACAGGTGTCCAGAGTTGAGTGGGTTGACCTCATCATTGAGCTTTGACCTCTTCCCTGTTTAGGTTCCATGTTCACAGACAGCTGATGCTGCCTCTTTTCCTTCATTTCCATGACTGTTCCACGTGATGTAGTGTTCACATCTGCCGTCTCATGCTGTGTCTTGATGATGTCATACAAAACGTTGAATGGTTTGTGGTGAGGTCTGTCAATCCGGTTCTAAATCTGCTTTCTAAATATTGGTTATTTCTACAATGTGTAATGATATACAGCTGCAGATTTGCTTGATTCCAGCAAACAAGCTTTAAACACATATTATATCAGCTAGTAAGATTATGTGTAGACACAAAGTGATGACGTTGTTTTTTAATCCAATTTTGATGTGACAACAAGTTGTTTTAGAGAGCACTGTCCCATAGTAAGAAAACTCTTCTTCAGTTAGCAGACCAACAAACCTGCATCACTGCCAGCCTCTTGTGAGCGGGGGAACCGACTGCACCATAGACCAAACCATTATTTCATGGTGGGGACGCCAACAGACAAAATGAACACTATATCAAAGATTAATCCCCAAGCCGGTTCCTCACCAGAGTGTCAGTCACTTGTGGTCCTCTTCTGACAACTGAACAAGATTGAGTGTGTCTCTTAAATATCTCTGATCAGTCAAATTTTGGGTCTGTTGATGAAGTGGTTAAGAGGGTAGAGTGGGTCACCCACTTCTCCATTCCGCATGCCGAAGTGTCCTTGGGCAAGATACTGATCAAACCTGATTTACTCCTGACGGCTGTGATGTTCTCATTGATAAAGTGCTGTCCATTGATAGCACTGTACGAATGTATGAATGATGATAAAAAAAACTTTATTTTAAAGCACTTTGAGTGGTCATCTACTAGAAAAGTGCTAATAAATACAGACCATTTACCGTTATACTATTTTAGATTAAGATAAGTATACGATTTTAACCACACAGACTCTCACAGCAGCTTTCATCATCTCATTTGACCCAATACATACCAAGTTTAAACTGCTAAATGTGGACTGTGATACGGTATTGTGAACTTGTGAACAATCAGTTGTATATTTACATTTGTATTTATCTGCATTCACGTCCCTGAACAGCTGAGTGTAAAGTCTGACATGCACTAAACTCCAGATGATCTCTCCGACATTTGGAGGGCCTCTATGTGACAACCCAAATGTCTGAGTGAGTGAGGTCTCTGGTAAAAACCCTAGGAGATCTTCTGGTGGGTTCACTGCAAACGAGTGTTGATGACATTTCAAACATGCGACAGATGCAAAACAAAAAAAGAAAAAGAAAACAACCATCTCGGCATGACAATCGGGAGCCAAACACTAAGAAGACACAGAGGAAGATGTCCTGCATTCTGCGCAACCCCTGGCCTGAGTGGGTCCACCAAATCCACCAACTGATATATCTGGCTCTTTAGCTTTCTCATCTGTCTTCACCAAGAAGTCTCTAACCGCGTCTGTCTGCCGTTTGAAGATGAGTGGGGGTTTAGAGCAATTTCCTTGAAAACTGTTGACTACTGCGGTGGTACTGATGATGTATACAATACATCAATGGTAATTTATCCTACAGTGGAGGCTTGCCAATAGAGGGCGCTGGGGCACTACACCTGTAAGTATCACTATTATTACTGTTATTATAACAATCAGTCTGACCCAACTCTCCCCTCTCCCCCTTTTCTTTGCTCTCAACCCGACCGGTGGAGGCAGTTGGTCTGAGTCTGCTTCTGTTATAGAGTATTTGTCTCTTTCCACTCTTTGAACTGGATTACTGCAGGAAAAAGATTTATGAAAGGCCATTTACATATTTTGATCAGCAAGAAAATCCTAACTTACCAACAGCCCTTTTATGATTTCTGATGATATGTTGTAAAGAATAAAATGTGCAGTCACGCCTCTTCAATACATGAGAAGGAGGTTGTTGGCAGCAGCCGAGGGATTTGATAAGTAAATTGAGACATATGCCGCAGGGACCTGGAACAGTTGTATGTAATTTTTAGAAAATGCATTTAAGTCGCCATTGAAGAGAACATTCAATAAAAGCTAAGAGTCAAAGATCTTGGATGAGTTGGACATCATGGCTATCTGCATGTTCCATGTTCATTCAGCTCAGGCCTTTTCATTTACTTAAATATGCTGTTACACCTTAATATATATAATCATTAGATCTTTGGTACGTGTTTATTTTGGATTCTGGTAGTGCCCCAAGAAAAAAAAACCGCACCATCCACCACTGCCAACATCTTGTTAAATGCTTCTTCGTGATAGTCCCACATTTTTTAAAGATAATGGGCTGTGTTGTCCCTGCGGTTGTTCAAAGCAGCAGCTGCTTTCACTGACTTTTAACACAAAGCCCAAAGATTTATTGGGCAAACAGTACATCACATCTGGCCAGCACTATAATCTGCAGCAGAGTCAGTTGAAACAGGAAAAACGAACAGCTGCACATCTCCACTGATGCCTGCAATAAGAAGCACACTTTGCCAAGTGAGAAGGAGCAGATCTGTTAATTCCAGTGCGAAGACCATTCTCTCCAAGACGGCTCCAGAGAGGTCACCCCTCACATACTGATACTGCAGGGTGACACTGATGTCATTACTCCTAGAGGCATTTCCAGTCATCTGTGCTTTTCATCTGTTAACTCTAGAGTGGATCAGTGAGGACAGATTAAGGTCTTAATCTTAGAAATCTCCGGGATAGCATGTAATTAATTGATTATAATCCCTTGATAGCTCCAGTCACAGGTTCACAGCAGGTGTCAGTACTGTGCATCCAGGCCTTGAACCTGGTGTTAATGATCACCTCTCAGATGCAGACTGGGCCGATACTTAAAGCATCTTTTTTCTCTTTAGACTTCCAATAAACAGCTTGAATGTATAATAGAGCGATCACATTGTTAATATCAAGCACCCAGCGGAAAACTATTCCTGGACTTCTCCTGATCCTCCTAATCCACAACTCAGTGGAGAGTGCACGTGGACAACAAATAATAAAAACAATAAGTGCTGATGACACTTAAACTGCTTTCAGACTTTCCCTGAACTCTGCAGCCCCTCTGTATTTGCATGTGAAAACGCAGATGTCCAAGTGAGACACTCAACAGTTTCTGTGGACTTTTTCTTCCTTGGCGTCCTAGTGCCAGTGGGAGCGGAGGGGCTTTTACTTACATTTAGTGTAAGTAAAAGCTCCACCTTGTTTTTCGGTACAAGAAAAGAAATCGCTGCTCTTATATTTCATCATTACTATCCCTCATTTGTAGTGTAGCAATCAGTGAGCCGATCGCTCTGGATGGACAGCTTGGATGCACTAGCTCATATGTATGGGACTGTTTTGTTGTATTCATATTTAAACTTGGTTTGTGTGGTTTTTAAGACTGTGGGTTTAGGATAGTTCTAAGTTTTGTTTATGTTTACTGATAAATTCATCCACCATGACTATAGAGGTGAGGTGTCTATGATGAGGTCCAGTCATTTTTGAGGTTCAAGGTGTTCTCACAGTTGTACTAATATGTAATGGGGGTGTTAAAAAAATCAATTCATTGAATCAAATCATTTATACCTACTTGGCAGCCAAGTGCAGAGTGGAATCTGTTCACAGTTTACGAAATATGTAAGACCAGTGGTTATGAATAGTTTGAGTTTGATACAAACCAGTGGAGATAAATGGCTATAAAAAATATAATATCTCACAAAACGTTTCCTTCAACAAACTGCTAAGGAGAGAGTAGGCCTGTGTACAACAAGTTTTTAGTGTGGTTGTCTTTATTGAAGTGCATATTTATGTTTTACAACTAGATTTATTGATTTCCTGCTCAGATTTCCTGGGCTCCAGCTTTAGATCTTCTTCCCACACCACTTCTGCTCAACATTTAAGGCTAAAAGAAATAGGCCAGCCTCTATTTAGTTTTCATAGTTGGTAGCAACTCTGTTTGCCACTCCATGTTGCTTCAAGTGCATGAACCCAAGTAACTGCCAGTACGGGACTCTCAAAAATGTAATGATAACAATAATGGGATGTTATCCGTTTTGTCTAATGTTACATAACCAAAGTTATGTTACATGGCAAAACAAAGTTACACAATATAAAAACAGCTCCAATGTTTGTTATTTGAAAACTTTCAAACTTGTGATGTTTGGATCTTTTCTTCTCGACTGTCCTTTGTAGCACAAACAACTCAGTGTCTCTGCTATTTTCAATGTGAAAGTCACCATAGCATGTTCCAGTCTTTCACTGAGGGTTGGCGGAGCACTTTCGGCTTGATTAAGGCTGTGACAATTTAGGATGGTTGATAGAAAGTGAACACAAAAGTACAAAAGCAAAATCATGAACAGATTCTGGGTCGCTCAGTATGTGAGTCCTGCAGTATGGACTCCCACAAGTATGGATGCAATAATGCCCGAGTGTGTTGATAAAACAAACTCAACAGCCATATGTTTTACAGATACAACTGTGTACTTTGATCATTTGATCACACTACAAATTCTTTGGAATAAAAGGGTTTGGTAGAGTGCGACGACAACCAATGGAAAGCATTATATTTTTGTAGGTCCTGGTGGCTGAAATCAAAGGCAACAACAAAATCTCATTGGTATGCACAGTCACAAATGAAGCTATGTATTCTTCGTAGAAATATTTGCGCAATATGTGTCTAAATGAGACATTATTCTTGGCTCTGCATGAAATGTGTTTCTAATAAGACCCACATCAAGCCGCGGTTCACAGCGGGAGTGATCTGCTCCTCTGCAACATACAGGATGTGTAGCAAAGCACTTGCCACTGTGGTCAGTTAATTACCATCCTAACTTGTATTTATTTGGGGCCGATGGCTGCTAAAACAATAATGCAAAAATAACAGCTGGTGGGAATTTTATGTGTATGAAATCTGGATGATCACGGTCAATGAGAAACACAACCCTGTTTGTCTCTAACCGCCCCAAGGGAGGCAACTTTTTCAGACACAGGATATCCAGTTCAACATCAAATCCAAACAGAACTGTAAGAAAATAAAATTCACTCTGTATTTGAATTAATTTTACAGAATATGTGACCTGTTGGTGCCTCAGTAGAGTTAAAGTAAACTCCCTGTTAAATGCAAGTACTTTTATAAATTAGAGAATTGTCATATTCATACGATGTTCGCACAAGCAAAACAACAGCATCATACATTGAAATCTGTTTAAATGAAGGCTACCTGATATGGACTTCTAGTGGCCATGTGATTTGTGGATCATTGACACATTATGAACATTATTACAAAAAAAGTTGCATGACTAAACTTTTGGCCTCGGAGCTGAATGTTGTGTTGGTTGTGTCACTATTTTTTTTACCTTTAATCCTTGAATCCAATTTGTACTGATTTGGTAGTGCGGCTTTGGCTGAGGGGGGTAGAGCAGTCTTCCTCCTGCTCGATTTTCCAGTCCATGCCGAACTGTCCTTTGGCAAGCTGCAGAACACCGAATGCACCGATTGGAAGTTGCTTTGGATAAAAGTTTCATCTAACTGATATGTGATGTAATGTGGAGATGGGACTGATCAATCCGCTGAGCAACACAGAACAGACTGAGCCGTCTATTTTAAACAGAGTCGAGGCAAGTGCCTTTTCTGAACCACTCTGCTCAGAAGTATTTCAAGGCTTAAGGATATAGTCAATGGTTTGAATCAGGCACTCTGTCAGGAGGAACGTCCTGGAGGCCAAAAACGTGGATAAAAAGCTTCTGAAAACAATCTCCTCCCAAGACACCGTTAGATCTGACTGCTAAAAGAAAATGTTGTTCTCACATATGGATAAGATGTGAACCAATGTGTACAGTTAGTTCAGCTGGCTTGTCTCCATATGTTGTATATGAGATAAGCTTTAGAACAGGCCTTGTAAAGACAACGTCATACAGGACTGTTACCCATGAGCTTATAGAAAACTAAGAGCAAATGACCACAACCAGCAAGGGATGCAGGCTATTAATTCCCCTGCACTGAGGCATTACTGTTACAGGCCACCATCACAATAAAAATTCACGAGACCCGAATTTTAGATGGAGATGTTAGCATATGTTGCACAAACCCAGCTTGGCTGTTGACTTTTAACACGTTCAGTATGTGGGTGTACTTGGGGGACAACACACATATTTTAAGTTCTCAAACAGTATAGCAACATGTGCAACCCAGCTGCACGTGTTTAACACATGTCACATGTGTGATGTTCCTCAAATATGAACATGTTGAAAAAGACAGTGTGTGAGAGTTTGATCAGTGGCACAGAAAAGGACATTTTGTCCCTCCAAATGACAGCCTCCCATCCTTTATTCCCATGACCTCAAACTGAGGTCAGAGTGTTTCTCTAACCATCAGTACTCAGAAACATGTGAAATCCATTTTCACTTTGGGTTAACCACAAGGAGAAGAAGAAAAAACAACTTTGCATTTATCAAATGGACAGAAAGCAAGCTACTGGACTGGGGAGTGAAGACACAGTCTTCAGAGTCCATGAGGACGATGCTGAGCTTTAAGCACAAGTCACACCAAAATTAAAATCTGTTGGGACATGTCCATTATCAAAATATACTGATTCAGCTTGTAGAGTAAACTATTTTTACACAAAGCCTCATGTTTTATGGCTGCAGAATATTCAATCAGTTGGAAACATCCTGCATCCTCTTTTTACACATCATCCAAACGTATACATCGTTGGTAGCTTGTCCACACTTAAACGTTTAGGTTTATAATATATATCTTTTTCTACGTTTACGTCTGGTTTTCACATTATACTATAGTTTTAGAGCCCTCTAAACCACGAGACTCTTTGTTGCTGTAATCTCTTTGACTATCCCAAGGAGAAGAGCTTTTCAATGTTCAAGATGAGAAGTATTTAAGGTGTGGATGAGAGTCTCTAACAGTTCAGGAGAGAGAGAGTAATGTGTTTGTGTGTGTATGTGTGTGTGTATGTGTGTATGTATGTGTATGTGTGTTATATATATTTACAAATGTATATATATTGGGTCTGTGGCATGCACATCACATGATATTAAAAGAGTTACAGTGTAAAACTGTTTTAGTTGTTTATTACAACTAGAATAGTGTTATGAATGCACTCAATGCCACTTAGGGCCAGGTGAATTTGATACATGTGTATGGGCTGAAAGAGATAAAATGCAGTTTAATATGCCAATTGTTTTCACAAATAAAACACATAAAGGTATTTGGGGAAGTAAAACTACTGTCCAGAACAGTTCTGATACTGCATGTCATCACTCTGTTACAATTTGTAGGTACTTTTTGTTTATTCATTTCATGCTAACTCATACTACAGGGAAATAGGCCACTCTTTCCTCCCTGACATAATGGATAACTTTAAGTTACTCTCCGATAATGATGTTAAATATAATCATCAAATAATTGACAATATGGTAAATGCATTGAACTTGACTGAACTGCAGGTAAATTCATAAACCAGCTTTGTAGAGAAATAGCCTGACCTTTAAATGCTGCATTTTAGGTAATCTGAAATGTTTATACCGTATAATGAGTCATACTTATACTTAAACTTAAAAAAAATGACCTTTTGATGTTAATGCAAGACCTATACTTGCAACACAGTGTAGTATTTCTATACTTTACCTAATTAAAATATACCAGAACTTCTTCCAGAGAAGGTTAGTAAAGAAATTAATGTTTAGATCTTCAATAATCTGATTATTCTCATCTGAAGTCAGCTCAGGAATTTACTCTGAAAGTGATTATAGCTCCTGCATGGGTGTGATGTTTTATGTATACATAATGATTAATTTCCTCGCATTTGATACGTGACTCCACCCTACCTGGCGTCTGTCTGTCTGCCTGTCCTCGGCCTGTCCTCCTTATCATCACCTGGCCGCTGGATCAACAATCACAACAGATTATAGCCATAATAAAAGCCCCCAAATCACAGGTTCAAGGGTCAGCAGCTCTCAGGAGCGCGTCCTTATCCATACGCCGCTGTCATTAGAGCGCAGTTCGTCTGACTCATCACAACTCAAAACCAAACGCAATTTCTTCCTTAACTGAATTCCTAAGTTCACGTTTTGTTTCGAAATGTTTAGTCGAGTAGCTTATCTGATAGAAAAGCACAAAATACAGTAAAAATCGGAGTAAGAATAATGCATCGGTGACAGTCATAATAATATATAGACTAGAGCCATCACCAGACTGTAAAGATGATTAAAACATGCCGCTGTGTCCAGAATATTATCCCAATGAATATGCCCCCTCCACCGGGATCCAGCTCCGCCAATTTGGAGCCATTAGACCTGTAATGATTCACTTCCAAACCTGGCAACATCAAACGGCGGAGGACAATGCGGGTCTGGCCGCTGTCTCTGCCTGCGCGTCTTTAATTCTTCCATAACAAAAGTACAAAGGCCGAGACGCAGACCAAAGGCTTCAGCCCTAAACACATTTAACACCTCTGTGGGCCGCGGCGCCGCGCCGGCCCGACGTGCACTCTACGGCCCGTCTGGAGCGCACAGTGATAGGGGCAGGGACTGGCGAGAGGAGCGGCCCCGCGGAGCGCACAGACAGACGCGGGGGAGTAGAGGGTGTGTGTGTGTGTTTGTGACAGAAACACCTCATCACCTCATCTTCTCCCCGAGTGTGGGATCAGACCTGAAACAAGCGAAGGAGACAGGGTTTAGTCAGACTGAAGCTGGAGCTGTGTGGGCCTGTGGAGGGGACACGAGCCGAGAGGAACACCGGGGGATATAAGAAGGGATTTTTTTCCCCCCTCGTTTGTCTGTTACATTTCTTTTACTCGTCGAAAAGAGAAAACAACCTGATGTGTAAGTACATGAAATTGTTGTAAACGTTGTGATCGCTCAAAACTAATTCTTTGACGAAGGGTCAACAGTATATGAAAATAAGTGAAATGACACAACCTTTTCCAAATGCCCTGAACCCGCGACATATACGTGAATATGATTGATAATATTGATCAACTTTATTTATGTAATGTTTTTAAATAAGTCATGGCAGGAGTCAGGCTATAAAGTGCTTTACAAAATAACATGTAAGTGCAAAGTTAGCAAATCCCATAAAATTCAGTTCATACTCAGGAATGCATAAAATAAAAAAAACTGATCAACATTAAAGTTAAATTAATGATAACCGAATAACCTCTGTGTCCAAAAGAAAAAAAAACATAATTGTCACAGTTTTTCTTTTAAAAGTTATTTTAATTTACATCTGGCCAGATTGTGACCTTGTATTGAACTCTTTCCGTCTTCACTAATTGGACGGTTGATGAAAGTGATAAAATACAAATATCCACATAAATTGTTGTTATATTACACTTTATAGGTGGTGTAAACGAAATCTATATTATTGTGTCCACAGACAAAACAACACGCATACAGTCCTATTACAACCCTGTACAAACAGTTTATTATTAAAAAAGACCTATTTTGGGATGTGGGAGGAGTAGAAATCTCCTGTCAACATAGAGCATGTACGAATCCATTCGACTTACCCAAGTTTTACAGCTGACCTCAAAAACACTGTAACATTCTCTAAAACTTGTCACCAGTTCTGGATCATTTTTCTCATAAAATAACATAAAAGTTACAGGAGGAGAGAACCATTTGAGTCCAAAGGAACAGTAAAGATGAGACGTAAATATGTGTTATAGAAACTATTTGACAATACGCTGTATTTCATAACATTAATCATAATATACTTCTCATTTCAGTGGCAGAGGGCAGACAGACGCCGTTGGCGGATGTCGCCGGGCGCGAGCAGCAGGATCTGTGCCCGCGCGGCGTGCTGCTCGACCCGAGCAGGCGGCACCGGACCGCGTTCACGCGGGAGCAGCTGTCCCGGCTGGAGCAGGAGTACCGCCGGGAGAGCTACGTGTCCAGGCCCCGGCGCTGTGAGCTGGCCACGGCTCTCAACCTACCGGAGACAACGATAAAGGTACGGATCACATAAGCGACCGTGCACTGGTCAGAGTGTGAGTTTGAAACGTTAAACCAACTCACTTATTGTTGTTAACACAGATCATATCTGCCCTTTCTGGTATGAATGGATTTCCCTTTAAAAAAGCCAGTTTAACTCTGCATAATGCAAAGTTACATGATAATATGAAAACCTGATTGAGAACGATACTGTACAACAAACATTTATTTTGTTTTATGAAAGTTATGTTCAGGTTGTTTGAATTATATTTTACAGAAGTAACGACATTCTTATTCTCATTGTGAGAATGAAGGCAAAGTAAATGAAATCCTTGCAGTGTCCATAAACATGTTGATATTAGGCATTTAGATTTTGAGCTGGAACATGTATCATCTTTTAATATCAGCTTCTTCATAACTAACACAGAAGCAGAAGGGATTCGTGAAAATTAAACAATTTGAGGGTCATTTTTATATTTTATAATGAATGAAAAGCAAGTGAATGTTCAAACTTTCAGAAGTTACAGATGTTTTAAAGGGGAGCAGGAAGTATAAGTATAAGTTTTAGTATAGTATTAGTATTTTAAATACCGCTGGTGCTCAAAGTCAGGTTTGGGGACCTCCAGGGGCCGTTGAGGTTGTGGGTGGTTTAGTTTACATCAGCGAGCACGAGGCATCATTACTAGGCAAACAGGAAACTGCACATACACTATGCAGTTTAGGAAGAGGGTGGATTTAAATTGGTGGTCTCTGTGTCTGTCAGCCAAGGCTTCTTTTTTGTTCTCCATCAAAGGTCAAGGTCACAGCAGTGGATCAAAATTTACCCTAATGCTAATATCCCCTAACAGTGTTTGCTGGTTGCAACCAGTCATGACCAAGTATCCAATGTGACAGTGAGCTGCTGCCCATTGTTACTTGTCTGTGTGCTAAGATAAGATACAAATCTGCAGACATGAGTTAATATTTAAAAAAAAATTAATTAGGATATGAATGTGAAAGCTAACAAGCTTATAAGAAAGCAAATCATATTTTGAGCTGTTTCTGCAATATGGTTGATCCAGTTTGTCCAAATAGAGACATTTGACATAAAATAAGAAATTTATTCCCGGAACTTTTTCTTGGTCAACCATCTTATCTGTAGTGGCCTGCTGCTGACCAGCACCTCTGCCTAGAAACAAAATTGAAAGTTTTACATGATACAGAATGTTAATTAGCGAGCAATTAATTTGTATTTTTGACATTTTATTACTTATGGACAAACCTACAAAAAATTATAACAAAACTAAGTAGGTCAAAGCACACAGCAAAACAAATCTGCACCTAAAGGACAACGCCCATCTGACATTTCCCATGGTTGTGCATTTTTCCTCTACACTCCTCTTATTTGTCATTTCAATCAGCCCAGACGATTGAGCAGTGACAGGTTTAGCAGCATCTAACATTTGACACAGAGGCCCACTGACCCAGCGCTGCAGCTTTAATATGCAGTAAACACACCCACCTTTCTGGCTGCTACTGGAGGGTCTTTTATGAAAGAGCAGGAATGCGAGGCGAGGTCTTGTAAACGCTGCCACCTGACGTTTTAGAAGTGCAGCCTTCCGGGAGATCGCGTGAACTGGTAAAACAGTCGAGACTAGATAGACTAGATACACAGACAACTTGTCAGCCTCAGCTTTTAAGTGTTAAGAAGGTGGGAATGTCAGTGCTGCAGCACAGGAAAACCGGTCGACTGAATGAAGTGTAATAATAAAATGAAATTATTTGGTCTGCGGTCCAGGCCTTACATTTGCAAAAACAAAACAAACAAAAACAAAACAATTATGTCAGGGGTTAAAAGCGGAGCCATAATCGTAGATGACACAGACGAAGACGTGAGTTTGTGGCGATAAGAGCCGACACAGGCTACATGTCCATTGCAGACCTTGATTAATGGTATTGGCATCGAATTGGTGGAGCCTATAAATATCTCGAAAGAGTCATTGACAACAAACTGGAATTTGATATTGATGCTTAGACAGTTTGTAAGAATGGACACCAACGTTTGTACTTTCTGAGTCCTTTTTTCAATCAGTTCTTATTTCCTCTATTATTGTGTTGTATTGATATTTGCTTACTTGACATAATAATGCCTTAAAGGTTCTGTGTGTAGAGTTTAGATAGAGCTAGTGGTGAAGTTTCATGTTGCAGCTGAATCCCCATCACTCACCATCACCTTCCAATCATGAAAGAGAACGTGTGCTAGCCTTCACTTGTCATGAACACTCAAAAGGTGTTTAGTTTGTACAGTCTGGGCTACTGTAAAAAACATCGCAGCCTCCGTAGAGAGGACACGCCCCTCACCATTTAGTAACCAGAACAGCAAACTGGCCTTACTTTGTTGAATGGCCAGCGGTCCCTCGCAGTGAGGGAGCAGCAATACGATTGGCCGATACAGAGTGGAGTTGTTCTCCTGGATGTAGATTGGGCCTGGTCAGATCGCAGCAATGTACGCAAGTACTTATGTCTTGAAGCCACTGGTAACCAGTGAAGGGAGCGGAGGAGCGGTGTAGAGTGAGAGAACCTAGGTACTTAGAAGACCAGTGGAGTGGCTGCATTCTGGATGAGCTTGAGAGGTCTGATGGCGCTAGCAGGCCGACCAGCCAGGAGGGAGTTGCTGTAGTCTAGCCATGAGATGACACGCCCAATAGATCTCTTTCATCTAAAACTTACACACTAAACCTTTAAATGTATCATGAAGGTGGCTGGTAAGGTGATAGGTGTGTCAAAGACCCCCCCCCGACAGCAATCTTTGATCCTCCATAGGGCCAGGTCTATTGTGGATTGCAGGAGACCCCCTCCGCTGTGAGTTCCAAATTCTCCCCTCAGGCTGGAGATGAGTCCCCCGGTTCATGTGCAATAGGACTAAATACTCTTTGGGTCCCTGTGCAATAAATTAGCTGAACTTGCACATGTAATTTTAACTATGTTTCTTTTTGAGTTTTTGACGTATCACATTCGATTTTAGGAACACTTGTGTTCAGTTTGGTTTCAGCATGTCGCTGAAGTGGTTTGGCTGATTAGATCACAATACTTCCTCAATTTGTCTTGGGTGCACCTACTATATGTTTAAATTTTTGTGGTCAGGTGCCGTCTGTCTGTAAACAAATCACACCAAAACATTTTTTTTATTACACATCTATTCATACACCATTTGAGTGAGGACAATTATTAATCTGACAGAACAGTGGGTAACAAAACACCAAAACCCTTCTCTGGTGGTGAGGTTCAATGCATTGTCCACCCATCCATCCTCCCTGACACTAATGATAAACCACAGTCCCTCTACTTCCTGCCAACCATTCCAGTAATGTTTGAATATATATTGGCTGTCAACTTTTATGAGCAGAATAACTAAGTGTGAAGCTGTCTGATACAGTACATCTCCCTCATCTATCACTGTATCCTCCCCCTCTCTTGTCCTTCATCTTAAAACGTTTTCTAACCTGTCATTCACCTTCCTCCACATCCCCTTATTTCATTCCTGCCCTCACTCCTTCACTCTGTCCTTCCCTCTCTCCATGCAGGTGTGGTTCCAGAACAGGAGGATGAAGGATAAACGCCAGAGACACTCCTTGCCTTGGCCTCACCCTCTCGTCGACCCTCTGGGTGCCCTCTTGATGGGATGCTCCTCTCCTGCCACCACGTTACCATACCCCTTCCTCCCGCACCACCTGCCCCACATGCCTCTCCACCACTACTCCCCGCTGGCTCTCTCCTCACCGGCATCCTCGGCTCACAGTTCCTACAGCACACCCATGAGGCCCCTGGATGCACTCCGCCTCTCCCAGTACCACAACAGGGCGAGGGGGTTGCCTCAGACAACTGCAGCCTTCTACCCCTCCACCAGCATCGTACACCATCCACCTTCATGTGCCTGCCCCCTTTGTCTGTACTGGGGACCAGAACAATTCCTTAAAGCCAGAGGGGAGGCATTGGGACTGAGCCAGCCCCGTAGTACCAAGGCCAACATGGAGCCTGCTGGTTTGGAGCGGAGAGAGGAGATAATGTAAATCTAGAAACAAGGTAGTCAAACTACTGTAAAATAAGCTGCTGCAAAATGGCAGCACACTCACTGTGACTGAATGCTATCTACTGTACAGGGAGCATCTTTTTAAGTTGTAACAGACCAAAGATTCCCATGCTCTCATATGAAGGTTTTATCAGGAAAACAAATTGACATGGCACTGGAAAATAGAGGTGAACCTTTAATAGATGACATAATGAACAATGGAGATGAGTTCAGTTTACTGGCGTGAAACACAATTCACTGATTTGCCAGAGCTAACAAGGCATTTTTTCTATTTCACTTGGACAAAGATGCATTTAAATGGAATCTTAAGCACAGGTTTGTCTCATCTTGTTTGTTTTGCTTTTTTATTCATCCTCTCGAACCGAGCCTCAAACTGTACTAATGTTTACCTGACAGCTCGCACTCTCAGACTCAGCTTTGGTTATCTCCGTCTCTTCGCTTTCTTCTGTTCTCTACATGCTTGTGAAGAATTGTCCCAGTTTAGGCTTAAAAAAACAGGGTTAGGGCATTGATGCGCTATCTATTCATTTACATCACCACTCTTTATGCTTTGAATTCAGTCTAAACACAGATTAGAACACTTTAATACCACTGAACTGCATAAAATGGGTTTGTATAAAATTACAAAACATAACTGTGCTCCTTGACCATTAAAACACAGGGTTTGAAAGTGACTTTTTAATATTAAGATATACATGTATATATATTATTCTTATCTCTGGAAGATGGAATATCTCGTTCAAACCAATATTTAAGATGCAGAATGTGGAGAATTATAAAGCTGAACATGAAGCCAGTTGGAAGGATTCCATTGTGTCTTTACAGCAGTTTTTGCTGCTCCCATTGATCCACTCCACTATTTTATAATTTGAGGATGGAGGCTCGATGTTATACTAACTTGTTACTTAAGTTTTCACACCATTACAACTAAACCGTTTTCAATTCTGTTACGACATAACAAGATCATTATTTTCTGCAATATATGTGCAGCGTCAGTACAATAAGGTTGTGGAACAAAAGCAATGGTTAACGTTAGGCAACTAAAACACATAGCTAAGGAGAAGACGATCATGGTTACGATTTTAAGAAGCAAATATGTTCAGCCCTTTCAGCTGTTAGACAATTTCAGCACTTTATTCTAAATCCGACACCTGCTAAGATTTTGTATTTTGCGTTTGTCACTTCACACTATGGGTATTGTTGTTTATAGACTCTTGTGATATTTCAATCTTGTACTCCATTGGCATGAAGACAATGAAACAAGTGTCACATATATTTGTAATTGTTGGGAGAGTTTAACCAAGAAAAAACAACACACAGAAGGATATCTTGAAGTGACTGTAAAAGCACAATTACACAGAGTGAAGCCTTCGACTTAGGCTGCATAGCATACATGTATTTACATAAATGGAGGTAATGTTAACTGTTTTCTCTGCGCTAACATGACAGACTACTGCTTTTATTTATTTTCTTTCACAACTGTACGTTTTAAGTAGCATTCCCTGACACACTGGTTTATGGCAGGGTAGAGATAGTAGAGTTCATAGTTGTTTACATTTCATTCAAGATCACATTAAATTCCTTGTTCAGACGGAAAACTAGAGGCTAAGCACAGGGCTGCACATCGGTGTGTTTCTAGAAGGGTTTCAGTCATTCTATCATTTTGTTGGTTGAATACATTTATACAACAGAGTAGTATAAATCTACAGAGTAGTATAAATGTTCAATATATTGGGAATTGTGCTTACTTCTGAGAGGGAAAGGGGAAGAACCTCCCTCTAAATTCACACGTGTGTCATCACATATTGTAAAATGATCCTGATATGTGACCGATATTTAACATTTTTAAAACTATTACTTGAAAATAGTATTTATAATAATGCATTAATATGTCTGTGTATTGTTCTTTTTTTTAAATTGTTGACATCGGACCAGTAACCCGCTGTTGAGTAGATTAACCATACACCTTTGTCTCGGTTCCCCACATGGTTTTATCCATAACACTAAGCAAACACTATTTTGCAGAAAACTGGCAAGACATGTGATGGAATGAATACATGTACAGTACATAGACTGTCACTTTAAGTATACAAATAAAACATAAAAACTAGTTAATAAAGAGCCCACTTCATGTTTGTCTTCACTGTCTAATACAATGTATAAAGAAAACCAATGTATATGATCAGGTGGAAAGCACCAAAGGCTTTCTTTATGTGACACCTCAAAACACATTTAATAGTAAGATTTCCCACTTTGTACAAAACGTTGAATGTAAAGTTAAAATAATCACAAAGTCATAAAATATGTATTATATTACGAGCTGTATTGAAGAAAAAAAAAGAAAATATCAGTATTTACACAACACAATGCTATTTTATATCTGTACTAAAGGTTTGTACACATTAGATTTTCTTCTTTGGCGTATTCGAACTCAAATTCTGTTAAATCCATGATAAACTACAAGTTGATACCTTCCATAAGAAGAGGATTCAGAGTGTTGCAGCCATTAAAAGCCTCTGTGATGCCTTTATACATTTTAATGTGCACACAAAATGTCCCCTAATTAAACCACATTTAAATCCAGAAGATCTGGATTTACACTCTTAAATATCAGTACTCTTCCTGTTTTGTTTTCTGTCAAGACACATACAATATTTTCTAAGAAATCACAGAAAATGATAAAAAAAATGAAATACAAATGCCCAACATTGGTAAACATGGTGTAAATGATGCCGTTTAGAGCTGAATTTTCATTTTTCTCTGAACTGTCCTTTTAGGCTCCACATCTTTTTATTGAATATGTTACCTGCGGCTCCACTGCCTTATCCAGTTCTGCACCAAGGTCAGATCTCAACCATTTCCTCAGATTCCTGCTGCAGCTGAAGGCTCTGGGGTCTTTGTCTGTAGATGAGAGAAGAGAATCCCAGAGCTGCTGAGCAGTGCTGAGCTGGGCTGTTGTATGGACTCCATATCAGGCCAGGGGTCCACAGCAACTACAGGAGCATCAGCCGGTTTGGATCAAGCTTTCATTACTGCAAAGTGGTCTCAGACATTAAATAGTAGATGTAAGATGACACGGCGTCCTCCCTTCTTTCAGCTCCTGATGGTAAACTCTATAAATTCAATTAAAAGTTGAGCAAAGTAAAGGCCAAGGATGTGACTCTGCTCCACAGGATTGTATCTGCGGGACAGCTGAGCTCATTGGCACTGAGTCGTCCTTATGCAGGTTTTAAACAAAAATGTCGTTGATCTGCTTTATGGATCAACAGACAATCTTCACCGGTAGCCGATGACTAATTATTCAACAACACATGGACAGACTTTCACCCAACTTGTTATTATTATTTGGGAGGGTGTGTCCAGATGACGACACCTCTGCAGCACAGAACTGTATGATTGTTGTGTGAACGTGCGCAGCAGATGCTATCTACAGAGTTTATACTGAATCCTGACTGCCTGCTAAAGATGGTAAAAACAGTAAAACACTAGATCTCCCCTCATCCCCCTACCAGTCACTGACTAAGCTTCACTAAACATTATTTTCTTTGGATCAAATTCTCAAGTATATTTTCTGAACCTACTTAGCTAACTGAGCTGGTAAGCAAGTACTGCACATTTTCAAGCTTTGACCCAGATGAAAACAACTAAATTCTACTGAGTTCAAATTTCTAAATTTTTTATAGTATGGAATCCGTGTTGGTGAAATAGTTTTCAAACCTGCCTTGTGAACATAGTTTATCTGCACTACTGATGGACTTGACTCTTTGTATTGCGCTCCCTCTCTGCTCCACCTTCTCCCTTATTCTGTCTCATGGTTTTGAGCTTTAATAAATATAACATTTGGCCACTGGCCAGTGCACCCAGTCACCAAAAAGGCTTGGAAAGCTAATACATACAAATCATAAACATTATAGACAATTGATGGATGTATAAGCTGTTAATATTTTCACATTGTTATGTCTAAATTCTTCTCTCTACAGATGTGGTTGCTGAACTGGAAAGTGAATGTACAACCCTGGCTTGTTTGTACTAATACTTTGAACAATATGCAATGCTGTAAACACCATGTTTTATAAATTGCTATTAAAATGATTTATTTCAAAATTGGCCTTCACAAAAAATAATGTCTTGAAATAATGACTGAATGGATTTTTTTTCTTGTTCCCATTAACTTAAATGTATGGCAACATACTGCAGTACATTGTATGTATGGTAAAACTGCACTTCAGTTAAAATCCGGTTACAGATACAACATTTAAAGTGCCCTTAAATGTCACTTTTCCAATAAATCTGCCATGTTTACTCCGTACAAAGACCATGTTGGACCTGGTATCCCTGATCAGTTGTAGTTCTCAGTGGTCTGCTGGAGTTTCCCAATCAAAAGAGAAACTGCTGCTGAAGCTATAAAACTGAACAAGGGATGGACATCACCAGATCTCTGAGAGAGGCTGAAAATCAACAGATGAGCGTGACTGAGTGTATTCATACAGATATGCCTTTTTAAAAATTTGGTGTGAAAACACTGTGCACGTATGTATACATGTGTGCATTCATTTGTGTTTATGTGCATGTGCCTTCCTGTGTGCTCATGTCTTGAAGTTGATCCTTGGCCTCACAGAGTGGAACAGCCCAGTCTTATAAATGGTGCAGAGGCCGTAAAAAGGTTTTAGATAGAAAAATCAATCAGGCTGTTGGTTGGTGTTTCTTATAAAACAAGAAAGAAACATGGGTTGTATGCAGTCTGCACCTCTAACTGTACCAACTCTTATATTTATTCTCTGCTTTTCACAAAACCTGATGCCCTGAATGTGATCTGCTCTGTAGCAGCATGTGACCATCTCTTTCTGAGCTGACTAGCACCACTCTCTGGGTAACTAAGGCCTCCAATGACTCAAAACCAACTTTGAATAGGTAAACGACTATGTCAGAGTACAGAGATCTGTGTGTGTGAAATACATATCTGGTTCTGTTTTGAAACCAAACTGTCAGTATTTTGTTAATCTGAAAAGAATTGAACAAACCTCTTTTACCTTTTTAAGTAAAGACAAACCAGTGTGGTTTATGGGGACACACACAGGGATGAACATTATGAGTTTCAAGGATAAGTACATTTGCATGAAGTTTTCGCTCTCTGTGCACCCACGAAGAATAATAACGAGTATACTAAAGGAATATTATAAAAGTTAAAATGGGAAAAATGTTCCCGACCCCTGGCTTGGATGGTAAATGATGTGTTCTTTATTCTTAATGCAACTAACACATTGTGTCTGTATTGAACTTTAATTGTTTAAGGTTGGACTACAAGATATTTATACCTTGACAAATTATAGTCATAAATTCTTGCCTTTTTACCACATGTGTGACATCACCACTGACATCCACTGAGAGTTATTTGAACAAACATGGTGTCCGACATGATGTGTACAATACTGTCCATCTTGTTTTTGGAAACGCCTTTAAAACCTTTCTTGTGTTTCACAAATTCAGTCTGCAACACCAGCATCACCCTTCTTTCACTTCATCTCTTCCAGCAGAGCACTGTCAGCTGTGATCCTTCAGTCAACATCACAGAAATGCCATGACAAAACATGGAAGAGTTTTGATGTCTAAGTTTTCCTTCACATTTTCTCAGTTTATGGCAAAACGAGTATTGCTAATGCATCGCCAAATAAATCTTCTGTTTAATTTATAGAAACAACTCCCCAGACCGAATTATGCCACCAGATTTATTCAAACGTGAATCTTTTTTATTTGTTTGATTAATATTGAACTTTTTCTTTTTTCCTTTATTCAGTTTAATGTATCACTGTTTCAAAGTTTTACCCGAACTACCATTTCATATTTTAATACCAAGTGTATCTTGGTGGCATTTGTATAAAATAAATTAACCACTGCCCACACTGGTCTTAAATGCTAGCTCCAGCCGATGGTGTTAAAATTCACAGACACACACATAAACAAACACAGACTAAAAGGCAGCTATAGACCAAATGGCACAACTCTCTTAGTCTCATTATCGAACAAAGGAAATGCCGTACATTGCGTATCCTCAACATCAGTGGACTAGGACGTGTTAGGCCATTACTTAATTTTATAGTCGTAACAATTAAGCCACAAAAACTGCATGACCACTCTGATGCCTATTTCAAAGATGGAGTTATGGTCGTAAAAGTTGAACAACAAAGAAGTAAGAATATGAACAATGTGTGTCCATCGTGAAGACTTTTACAATGCAGCTGTGCTTCAGTGACAAATCAACATCAACTTTACAGAATCTAAACAAAGCTCTCACCGAAGCATATGATCTTCTCAAAGCTTTTGTTAGAAAATTAACCCCAGATCTCGTCCAGCCAATATGGGCGCGGGAGTTGTGCTGGGTGTGTGAGAGCTGACAGCACTTTCCTGTCCCTCTGCTGATTCCAGGCCAGCAGGTGTGCCTTTAAACCCCCGGGACTCACCTGGGACAGGTGTTCACCACACATGTGTGCAGGCTGAAACTAGGAGTAGCTCTTCACATGCTGTGTAATAATGTAGGCCAATAAACAGAAGGGTTAATTACAGGTGAGTGTGTCTGAACAGAGCTTAGCACGGCGGGACACACAGAGGATACTGCTTGGATAATAATGTGGTACAATCACTTAAAGCTATAAGTAGAGGAGGAAGACTGACTGGCCTGTCTGAACTGTCTCGGGTGGGAGGTAGAGAAGTAAGAGATAAATAAAGGGGATTTTATATGTCATAATTCAATGTCTGGTGGCCTTATTGGGGGCTCTCTGCTGGCTTTGTTTAAAAGAGCAGGATTTAAAACAGTTTGACAGTTTGGCAAATGCACATATTCACTTTTAGGGCGTTGGATGAGAATGTCAATACCATGTCGGTACAATACATCCCAATGCATGAGCCCCACTTTGTATGCATCGGGTGACGGCTGCTTGCTCATCTGCTGAGTCTCACAGGTGTCTGTTGTTCACACAGCAAGCATGTCTGCTGCGGAGCTACTCCTTGAGGTTTCTGGTATGACTACTGAATCTCCTTGAATAAAGTAGCCTAGGTACACAACTAATAATAATGATAAAGACCTTGTTAAAACAAATTGGAAAGGCTTGAGTCCCTTTACTATGAAACAGGTAGAGGAAGTGTTGTAAATATTTCGATGGTTTTTGACATCATAAAATAATTATCACTGTCTACTCTGCTGTGAACCGCATGTCATACCCTGAGAAAGCAGGCGAGACCCCCCCTCGATTGGCAGCACAGCAGTGTGGCTGCTCTAACCTGATTACACAGGCGCCAAAATCCAAACCAAGATGCACACACACGCACGATGCTCATCTAGTGTGCGTGTTGCAGCCAGTAGCCTGTTAGCACGATGACTGGGGTAAACTGCTAGCTTGGAAAGAAAGCGGAAAAATTGAATTTGGCTAAATGCTTAGCTGCTTCTTTAGATACAATACATTGACATCAAAGGCAAAATGTAATGTTCCTGTAAAACATACTGAGTACTGCCGTTGATCTCTATATAACAACAGGATGACCCATGATGCTCTAGCATTTTATTTCATATAATTAATAGACTGTTGGAAACAGTAAGCCATGTAACATTTAACCTTGTGCATGTTCATAGGTGAACATTTATTTGATGTATTAATTAGCTGGGATAGTAATTTTTCCTTTCATTTTAATGGGCCTGTTGGATGTGAAACCAAACCAGTCTCACAGAGACAGACACAGACTTCAGGTTACTGATCCAAATCGGTCACAAGTAAAAAAAACGCTTACCGACAAATACTGGGGGCTTTCGTACAACCAGATCTGACCCCCATGGCAACCATCACTGACCAGTTGTACCAGGAGTATTTTTGAGGTGAGTCATGTTACACCACACCAGTGTTAATTTCGTTGACGAAAACGATAACGAAAACTATTCGTTAACGAAGCTTTTCCCATGAGCCTGAAACATGCTTCTGCAACTGCGTCTGCGGCTTTTCACTGCGCTGTGGCGCAGGACTCGTTGTCATTCATGCTTCCCCAACCGTTGCGCGTGTTCACCGCCAGAACACTAGGCGGAGTAAAGTGTTTTGTTGAAGACGACTTCTTTCTTCTTCGTCGATTGTTTATGTACATTGCCACCGCGGCTCCGCGGAGACTTTTTCTGGCGGACAAAACCGCCAGTCAGTGACGGGTTATACAAGCGGTCATACTTTCAGATCTCTTCTGCCAACCGCTCTTCTATTTGGTCCATATTCGTTCCTCTAAATCTTCTGTTGCTACTGCCTGTATTATGGGGTATGAAACCGGACATGCAGCTCCAGAAGGGATGTAGAGCAGACCAATCACAGCCTTGCAGGCTGAGTGAGCTTGCGGAGCTTTGCCGTAAATTGTAGAAAAAGTGGTCGACGCCCGTAAGCACGTAAGAAGGGATACATAAGCACGTAAGGGACCCGGAAGGGCTCTTGCGCTTACGGGCCCGTGAAAACGCAGAAGCATGTTTCGTAACGAAAACGGATCTTCGAAAATAAAAAATAAGACTAAATCTATTTTAACTTTCGTTGACGAGACGAGACGAGACGAAAATGTTGGTGGTTGACTAAGTCACAATCATTTTAAAACATCATCGTATCAGGCCGTCATGAAGTATCAGGAGCGGGCGAGTGTGTGTGTGTGTGTGTGTGTGTGCGCCGTCTGCTCTCAGATAGCGCTCCGGTCCGTAGCCCCGCCCCCTGTCCCCGCGCACTCGCTCAGAGAGACACAGTGGCTCTCTGAGCTCGTTCACGTGAAGCTGCCGCTCAGTGACTGACTGCTTCTTAACTATGGAAACAGTGAAAACACAGAGTTTCTCTGGTCTCAGCAGATCAGAGATCAGCTCCGCAGCTTCTTGATCAGAGCAGAAGCTGCAGTTGGTTTCTACCGAGCTGCAGTTTCTGTGCTCGCCTCCAGTCTGACCTGCTCTCCCTTTTTGTTTTCACATTTAAAACTAAATATATATGTTTAAGCTATTAAGCTGCAGCTATATGTTTTTATAGAGAAGGAGTTTAATGTGGCTATTAAATGTGACTAAAACTAGACTAAAATGGAATTAGTTTTCGTTGACTAAAACTAGACTAAAATGTTCTGAGTTTTCGTCGACGAAAACTAAGAAGGATAAAAAATGACTAAATGTGACTAAATGTGACTAAAACTAATATGCATTTTCGTCAAAAGACTAAGACTAAGACGAAATAAAAAATAGCTGCCAAAATTAACACTGCACCACACCCTCCCTCTGTGTGTGTGGAGCTTTGCAACAGTTACAGCCAAAGCGCTGTGAAACCTAGTTCTCCTATAGTATAATGTGGCCCGGTCTCTAAACTCTGTGGTACATGGTATAATTAGTGGTATCTTCATGCCTTTCGTCTGTGACAAGCTAACAGTTGCCTCCTTAGATTTACTATCATACTATTGCACAACAATTGCTTTATACAAAGCCTTGTTCACTTTTCTTTATTGTCGCCACACTTGCAGAGATACTATAGAGCTGAGATTATAAAAAGGTCTCCATCGTGACCTCTCCCTAAAGCTGTTTTCAGACTTTTTTATTGAAAATATGTTTAACTTTCACCAGTGAAGAACTCAGTAGGAGATTCTCCGCTCAGATGTCGGACAACAGAACAATCTCTGGACTGTTTAGACGAGGGGTGGAGCAGAAGGAGGGGGAGACAGGATGTATAAATTTGGCTGCAGAGATGCAGTAATCTGATTAGGTTTACTTCATCTCAACATCCTTCATCAAAAACTCAAATCTAACGGTCTTTCCAAGTGAATATCTTCGTCACTAAAATGATAATAAATTAATTGATAAATGGTTGCTCTCCTAAATTTTTGAAAATCTTCGGAAATGTCGTTATTAATGAATGTTTTCCATTTTGGAGTTTCCATTTAGGAAAAAATACCCAATGTGGCAATGATAAACGCTTCACTTCCTGCGTCTGTCATGCACCGCTGGACCACGCTCACTAATCACGCATTATGGTCCACCCCATCAAGTGAGACCCCATAGTGAGAACTTTATCAGTTTTAAAACAAGGCTTACCTCCTTTTGGCAGAAGGTGGTGCTATCGCTATCACTATACTAGACTAATAGATCTCTTCAGGTCAAAAACAATCCTTTCTCTCTTCAGATCTTATAAATCTTTCATCTTTACATCTAAGACATCAAAGGTTTCTAACATCACTGACACTGTGACATTAAAGCAAACTGGCTACAAAGATTTATTTGCTTAAATGACTCATCGTATGCCCATTTACTATAAGTTGATATGGTTCCTTGGTGTCTTAATGAAATGTCTGTATCATACTTTTGTCAAAATACCACAAGGATCATTTAAAACAGCACGTTTTTACCCTGTATAAAACAGCCCTCAGTGACGAGGAGGAATACTTCCAAGTGTAAGAGGTTCCAAAAACAAGACATTTCCTGATGCCACCAGGGGCACTGTGATTTTAATTCATAATATCTGCGTAGATGTCATCAGGCAGGGACTCTTGTCTTACATGTCTAGTTTGGAGTCGATTGCACCATGTATGTATGAGATGCAAATCATTGTTTTTTGATGGCGTGTAATTCAACTTTTACGCCATGCCACGATCACACCGTGTGATGAAAACTCGAAATTCAAGGTAATTTATATGTCCATCTTGTTGTGATGACACTCTGGTCCATATGAAGTTGATCTGATGAAAACCCTGGGACAAGAATGTCAAAGAAAAAATTTAGAAAACAGCCAAAATGGCCACTGAATCCAAAATGGCGGGCTTCCTGTTGCGTTTTTCCCATTGCACCTCAGACTTTTTTTTGTTATAGTCATGATACACCTGGGCTAAGATTTTTGTGTAGATAGGTGAAAGCTAACTGAGGGGCTTTTCCTTAAATGGCGCTGTTGAGCCATTTTGACACGCCCATTTCAAATTACTCCAGAATACAATTACTTTTTAGGGTTTTGAATTTCCTTTAAATTTGGTAAGAATTTGAGCATGTATAGGCCCTGAAAAAGCCCAAAATGGAATTAAAAGTCCTTCTAAATACAATAGGGCATCCCACCGTTCGGTGCTCAGGTCCTAATAAATTCAGAGAAAACTGCCAACTTGTATTTCGGATGCGTTATGGAGCTAGTGATGTGTGGTCAACGCTCTATTACACACAAGATCCAACACTTTAACTGGGAGGAAATGTGTGGTTGACTTCATGAGAGGGCGAGAGAGCAAGTGTCTATGTGTGTATGAGCATATCAAACACACAAATAGACCGAGAAGAGGAGCTCGTTCAGCCACACATTCATCCAGCCACGTGCCTCAAAGCGCTCAGGGGGCTCTTTTGTGCCATCATCCATCAGACTGCACAGCGCCACAGGACCCGCTGTCTCACACTAAAATCCAAAATACAAGAAATACTACTGCACATACACAATATAGACATTGCATATTACAGAGAAGTTGGGTAAATTGCACATTAAGAAAAATGTAACATCTTTATATTGCATGTTTATAAAACGGCCTAATATTGCATATAGTATTTCTATTTTTATCATATTTATTCTTAATCAAATCTTATCTTACCCTATCTGATCTCATCTTATCTCATCAGAGCTTATCTGATCTTATCTTATCGTATCTTATCTTATCTTGTCTTATTGTATCTTATCTTATCTTATCTTATCTTATCTTATCTTATCTTATCTTATCTTATCTTATCTTATCTCATCTCATCTCATCTCATCTCATTGACCTTATTCAAGATGCAAAAATCGTCATTGTCATTATGCTTAGGTATAAAAGACTATTATCTCCAGTCAAGACATATATTTAAAAGTGGAAAAATATAAATAGTGTAAATAGAAACAGTAACAACAGTAATAGCAGCAACAAAATTGGAAATTAACCTAAATACACACTGTGTTTTTAATATAATATATACTCTCCCACTACATGCGTCCATAATAAGTGCACAGTAACCTGTGGCCTGATTGACAAAATGTGTGTCTTTGTTAGAAAAGGTAGAAAAGATGTTAGAGACATAAACCCCAAGGCCCCCAATTCTCACACAGATGTTCCTCACACTGTTGGTTGTAACATATCTGTACTGCCACCTGTTGTTGACAAAGCTGTACTGCAGCCAGAAAACAACACGAGCAGGTGCACTCTAAATGCTGAGACGGGACTAATGTCATTGTAACATTACATTGCATATTGATACATTCTGCAAATCACCTTATACATCTTATTAAGATTCAAACTGAATTTTTCTCTCCTACTGCAATTACCGTAAATGCGAATGTTTTATCAAACAGCTTTTTCTTAGCATATCATTTGTAAGCTCTCACACACTTCAGATGAAAATTAGCGCCTAACCCTGACCTGTTTTCATATATGTAATCAATATGCCCTCTGTAAGATGGATAAATTAACAAAACTAATATACCTAATTAGAAGTACTTCATAGTATATTCTTGTATTGTTTAAGTGTTCAAATCCTGTTTTTTCTATTCTTTGTGTTGTAAATACAGTTCAGTTCAATGTTGTCCCCAGCTCTTCGAAGACACTGTGGCCCCCTTTAGAATCAGAGGACAGGAAGTTTTTTTGCTCTGAGGCTCCTTCCGTTATCGTGCTCCTCAAACTGGCATGTTTGGTCAGAACGTCTTTGTAATACCTGCACCCCCCTGATACATCTTTATCATCATCTCTTTATGTTAAATTGTTTAACTTATGTCAAACGAAACATTGCCCACAGCTTCAAAGGGATGTTCTTTGAACTACTTTACCTGTAGTTGTAAGTCTACTGGATCCTATAAAGGTCAAATCTGAAGGGTCATGACAAAATGAATGAGGGAAAAAATAGGAATAAGTTCTGTCACACAGTTTTTAAATTGTAACCAACTGAGATTTTCATTGGAACGGCTCACAAATTATAAACATCTTTGACCATGGACCACAACTACACAGAGTTTTTTTTAATTGCGTGTCACATGTCAAAATGGTCAGAAACCTTTTATTCTACCTTTAACATTGTGCATTGTGTTTAATTGTAAAATCTTAATAAAAAACATTTTTATTTTTTATTCTCTACTTCTATTATTTTTCATGAAGTAGAAAGTTCCAAAAAATTATACTCCTACCATTTTCTGTAGCATCCAAACATATACAAAGGACGATAGGAAAGTATGATTTATTACTTGCATTAAAATATACTTTTAGGATTATATAATTAAAAAGTTATATCTATTTGAGTTGCGGTAAAACTATTGTGAATTCTCCCTGTAAAAATTATAATTAAAACATATTATAAAGCTTATTTTTCTTTGGAGGAAATGTTACATTTTCCTCTGCCCTGACTGACTTTGAGTTACAGTCATGTAATGAAAGGTTACAGGTCTGACGCTTACAACTCATACTGCAGTACATTCTCTCGTTGTGTTGTTTCTTTATTTCAAACACAAGTGCAGCAGTATTTTGGTGCTAATTACCACGGCAGTTACGGTAGAGTTAAGCAAGGAACTTTATTGTGGGACCAGATGCCTGTGATGGAGAAGGCTGCAAATCAAAAGCCACATGAAGGACCTGTAAACACACAAACACACACACTCTCATCTCATATAAAGCTCACACACAACCACAACCACAACCAACAAATAGCACATTTGTTTTACCTAACAAAGCTGCACCAATGAATGAGTCAAAACAACAAGATCTAATGGAATTACAGATTAATGTGTATTTATTATAGTGAACGGTTGCCCATTAGATTGATAAGAAAACAACATGTATGCTCCACTCTTCTGTTTCTGTGCTCTCATTCGTGCTTCATGTTTTATGGTCTCCAGCATTACGACAAATGTAAACTCAGTAAGTGATTGAAACAGGAAATGTCTCATGTCCAAAACAAAAATCAATTCTGTAATGCAATGAGATGCATAATCATCAATTTGCTCTGGTATGAGGATTTAAGAACTCAGAATACCGTGAGGACAGTTAAGTGTAGAATTTTTAGTGTATTCAATAAATAGAATGTGTTTTAAACGTCTCATTGGTTTTGTCTTTACTCTGGATATATCCATTGCATGCTAATGTATATTTTGATGAGATAAAATTATTGTTTGACAGCATTATTTTGCAACAATCATTTAATTTAAAAAAACTGTTGCTGACATTGTCTACATTTACATGGAAACCAATATTCTGATATTAACCACATTAAGCCATTAGTCCGAATAAGACACTGCCATGTAACAACATCTTCTTATTACCTTGACCCAGATAAGATCATAATAAATAATAATCAAATGAAGACATGTTGAGTATTCCGACCTTAGTCACATTATGGTGACATGTAGGCCTATATATGACTCATTCACATTATAACGTCCTATTGCAGTTTTCACAGTATTTTATGACATTGATATGTGAGCTTTTCGGCACATTCTCTGGGCTTTAACAGATTGTTAAAAAGAAAAGTTGTAGCTTTTAACAAATTAGAAAGAAAACCCCAAAAATGGTAAGTGGCATCCTTTATATATAACTATTTCATGATGGGGTTTTAAAACTGGCGGAATAATGCCCAGATGGTTTAGTGCATGTAAAGATGTGAGTCATAATCAGACTGTGCTCTGTAAAATGTGAACAGGAATATTAGCAACTGATGTACTCTGCATAATATAAATAACATTTTATGCTGAATAAGGTCAATAGACATAATATTAATACCAATGTTAATGTAGCCACTGATGTAGATAAAGTGATCTATGTGGGTTAGTGAGATTAATTTGAGCAAATTGACCCTGATCTGCCGGGTTACAGCGATCTGAACAATCCACAAACCTTATCCACAGCAGCCAGTTCTTCTGTTCACTCTAACTGTTGATACAGGGGTCAATAAAATGGCATTAGTTAAGATTTATCCTTACACAATATGATTGTGCACTGGTAAAGATTTTATTTATTTTATTTCATTATTACAATATTACAATAAACATGTGCTGATGGTGCGAATGATCATGGTCCTGGTTTAAAGAAACAATGTCAATGCTCCCCTCCACCTCATCCTCCTTCCTATAATATACTATACTCACTATATTTGGTCATCATTTACCTTATTGCACAAATTGATATTGTAATGTATTGTCACTGTTCCATGATTTCTTCCTTCTCAAAAAAATAATAATAATGATAATGACGATAATTCATGACACCCGAGGAACAATACAATTTATATAAATATTAAAGACACACACAAATAATCAAGCATTACAATAATTTTGCAATAGAATGATAGTAGACGTTTATTTTTCTTGTCGATTATAATTACATATTAATAAATATTTTTCGGATTTGATTAAGATCGAACAATTTTGTTTGCATTTTAAATGCTGGGAGCAACATAAATAACATTCCTGTCAAATTTGTTGGAGTGATATCAGAGACTTTCTCAACACAGCGGGACAAATACAACTGGAACTGCCTGCATGTGGTGACACTATGCTATTCGTAATTAGAGTGAACCTGCCTCACCCTTTGTTTAACATATTTGATCAGGACTTACACCGCTGGCCCTTTATTACCAGCCCCTTGTCCTGTCAGCGTAAGAAAGTAGAGTTAATCTCACTCACTGTGTGTGGGTTAGAGACTCTGCTCCGTTCGCTTGGCTCCTCTATGAGTCTGGGATCACACAGACCCCAACTACAATTAAACTAATGTCTCTGTCCACCCCCACCCACCCCCACCCACACCCACTGCAGCTTCCTCATAAACTGGGCTGGAGAGAACTCAATACCAAACCAACCGGCCCGTATCATTCACATACTGGAACTGTGTGTGTGTGTGTGTGTGTGTGAGTGTGTGTGTGTGTGTGTGTGTGTGTGTGTGTGTGTGTGTGTGTGTGTGTGTGTGTGTGTGTGTGTGCAATGCTCTTTCTTCACTGTGGTAGGGTAGTAAAAGTAGGTGTGCACCACACAGAGCAGTAAAGAGATTGCCTGTAAAACTCCCTCACAGGCACCACACACACGCACACGCACATATGCACATGCAGGGGCGAGACGTAAAAGCAGCACCAAACGAACACACACACACAAACACACACACATATCCAGTGGACAAACATAACATATCCCTAAATGCATGCACAAACAGACACATGCAAGGAAAAATAGTGGCCTTATACAGTTTGTTGACAGGGTCGGAGATAAGCAGAAATAGTCACCAAGGAAGAGAAGGCATTTTAGAAGCAGTCACTTTGATTTGTTTTACTGTGTCTGCAGTCACATGCAGAACCTTGACATCTGTGGGAGAATGCATATTATTTAACCTGTCAAATCAAGCACATAAGCTGTTCAGTGCATCTGGAAGGTGCACGTCACCTTGGGGATTTATTGTCCTTGATGACTTGAATGCCCTTCCTTGAAAGCGCCAGTGTTCCTGTTGTGGCTGTTGATTCCCTCTGAAATATGTTTTGCTTCTACCAACGTCTTTATCTTTCTTTTCTCCACCGCCCACATTGAGTCTGGTTGTAGAGATTCCTTTCTGTTAAAAGGAAAGAGTTTTTCCCTCTCCACTGTTGCCAATACTTGCTCGTTGGGCGATCTCTTGTGTCTCTATTAAGCCATTTTCAGACATGACCTCAGGAGATTCTCGACACAATTGGGTCAAGAGTTTGCCTTCTCAACATTACATTACAAAACTTCATTGTAGTTTTCCATGTGTATGGCGCAGTTTTTTCATCTCAAGATATTTGTTTTCTTTTTGTTTTTTGTTCTTTTCAATTTTTTGCATGTGTAGCGCGTTGGAAATATCATCCACACACCCACTCGCTCGAGGTGAATCGTGTTGCTGCATACTCACATGGACTCATTTGGACATTATTCAGAGGAAAAAACGCCGGGGGTGCAGGAAAAACTTTAGCGAAAGTCGAGAGGCTATCACTTGGTTGTTCTCACATACACTATGACCGGATGAGGCAACGTCACCTAGAAAGAGCTTGGAGTAAAACTGCTGCTTCTCTACATCAAAAGGAGTCTCATGAGGTGTAACCTCCGAGCCCATTCGATATCGCCTGAGGATAAATTAGCCTCCGGGGGTAAAGGTCTTTTTTTCAGTCCTCCTGTCTTAACAGCAGATATCTGGGCCAAGACCCATTCACTGTCCAACTGTCCAACTGTGCAGTCAAAATAACAACATGAGACGCAAAAATGGAGATGAAGCTGAAAGACATCTACAACAAGATTTATCCAAAACTTGTAAGTTTACCTTTATGCTAATATCAGCCATCTACATACTGTAGGTAACAAGCAGATAACTGATGAATTTCATACAATATATTCCATTCTTTTCCCTGTTTACCTGTCGGTAGCTTGATCGACTAGAAACTGAAACCAGAAGGCTTCTGGGCCTCAAATCTTGTCCCTACACATTCCGCATGATTCACATGCGGAACCTGTTTATAGAGATTTCATGAGGTGGTGTGCACATCCAATAAGGATGTCTCGTGGGTGCCTGCAAAGCAAGGCGTATAAATACATCCCCTCAGCATTAAATTACAGCAGCCGGCTTTACTTCCAGCATTCTGCCAATCCCTCTATCATGGTCAGCACAGAATTGCCAGTTTCAATTAAATTCATGGGGACAAAATGTTTGCATTTTAGCAACCTTTTCAAGGCTAATTTAGGCATTTAGCACATTAAGGCAAAAAACATGGTGCAAATGATGCTGTTTCAAGTCAAATTTAATGTCAGGGCCTATGTCACATGGAGGTAGTTTGTCTAGTTCTTCTCCTTGATAATGCAAATACAGATATATACAGTCATTTGTCTCTTCTACAGGAGTATAAAGGCTACCTTGGATGATTTTTCCAGTATTATTGCTACAATCAAAATCTTTATTTAGAAAATGAATTCGATTTTGACTTCTGAAACCTTTCTGTTGAGCTCCATAAGCACAGGTTATCTGTCAGGGGTGTTCTCTATCCTAGCCTCTGGTGACATCAGAGACTAACAGCCTTCCAACAAAGAGTTTATTTTAAGACATGCCTATGCCCTCTACACACACACACACACACACACACACACACACACACACACACACACACACACACACACACACACACACACACACACACACACACACAGAGAGATAAACAAACACAGTGTAGTTAGAAGACACACAAAGGGCTTACTTAAATTATAGCAGAGGAAGGAATAACCAATCATGTCTCCACCATGTCTTACACAGATGTGTTTGTGTGCGTGTACATGTACTTGAGGACCATTTTAAGCATAAACCTGACGATGTTGGGCCATTTTAAGGAAGTGAAGACATATTGGCTGGTCTTTACTTTTTGAAAGGCTTGTTTGAGGGTTAAGACATGGTTTTAAGGTTAGGCTTAGAATTAAAATTATGTGTTTGTGCGTGTGTGTTAGTGTGTGTGTGTGTGTGTGTGTGTGTGTGTGTGTGTGTGTGTGTGTGTGTGTGTGTGTGTGTGTGTATGTGTTAACCAGGATCATATGTCTCCAGTCTATTGATCCCACGGAGGTAGGTCCTCATTACTAGGCTACTGTGGTGTGGAATGCTGAGGAGATGTGTGTGTTTGTATGTGTGGGTGTGTCTTCGTATCTGTGCATGTGTGTGTTTGAATGTTTGTAAGTGTAGTCATGTGTGTGCGTGCATGTCTGCCTTGCCCCTGCCTGCCAATAAATCCAGAGGCCACATTGGCACTCAGCACTAATGAAGATGGCAGTCTCTCTCTCTCTCTCTCTCTCTCTCTCTCTCTCTCTCTCTCTCTCTCTCTCTCTCTCTCTCTCTCTCTCTCTCTCTCTCTCTCTCTCTCGCTCGCTGTGTGTGAATTGCAAAGAGAGGGAGGATTCAATCTGTCTCAGAGTTTTCTTGTTAGCCGACATACATTCAAGTTTGATTTATCTTTCTGTGACGTCCCCCCCCCACCCCCCCGCCACCCCACCCCCCCACCACCACCACCAAGTTATCGATCTCCAGGGGAGTGTCAGATATTAGTTCCAAATTGCTCTGACATCACTGTAATTTGATTGGTGCGATATCTGTGCGGGTAAGCTCTAAAAATAGCCGGTAACATCACTTCAACTCCTGAGGCCGGACATGAAGGTGGTCAGCCAGTAAACAACTAATGGACACATCAAGGCTACATTCAGCTATGCTCCTAAATTTTTATTGGCATTTTCAAACAAAAAACTCTCTGTCCATACAAGTGTTTTGGCTCTATATCAGTTTTAATGCCCGTCCATACGAACACGCCTGCAAATGTATATCATGTGGATATTAATACACAGTGAAATGCTGTTTGTCAAGATAAGTAGATAGTTGTAAGTTTTCCTTTGTAAAAGCAAGCAAAGTTTGTTTTTCTTCTTTCTGTTGTACCTCTTGTGCTCTGTTCTTGGGGATGAGCTCCCGTGTTGTGCATTGTACATATTTGCCAGGGCAGCCCCGGCACTACGATTGGCCTCATTACAAAAATCGATGGGACTATGTCTTTTTATGACAAAAAAATAAGGCTCTTGAATAGATATGCTTGACCAAACAGGAAGCGCGCCATTTAAGATATGGTGGCCATTTTGGCCATTTTCTACAGTTTTACTCTGATGAACTTGTCATAGGGCTTTCATCAGATCAACTTCAACTTCTGGGAATGTCATCTAAGATGTAGATATAAACTGACTCGTATATTTGATTTCATCACACCGTGTGACCGTGGCCTGGCGTCAAAGTTTGATTATTCTCCATCAAAACACGCGCTTCTGTATCTCAGACATATTTGGTCCAATCTAGTCCAAACTAGATATGTAAGACAAGACTCACAACCTGATGACACCTACAGAGAAATCATGGCTTAAAATCACAGCACCACCTGCTTGCTACAGGAAGTGAAGCATGTATCCCTGCCGCAAAGCGCAAAATGCATGCAACGCGGAGACGTGCACTTGGTCAATGATCGCTCCCACTTCACCGACCGCAACAGGCTTGACCCGCCTGTGCCGCTGTAGTGCTACACTAGCCCTAGTTCCAAATTCTTTTTGTATGTGTCTAAATATGTAACATGTTTTGTCATTTCACATGTTGTGTTGTTCACTTATTCTTCCATATTCAGGTTATTGCACAGAGGCATGGGGCAACACATCAAATTTATATGAGACCCTTGTATGTAGGCTTTTGCAGAAAAGACTCAAAGTAAACTTAAATATTTGGTAGACTTTAAAATATTATTGGTTATGTGTAAATCCAGAAATGCCTGAAAATCTAAAGATGCTGTTATTATTTATATCAGATGACGAGTATCGAAGTAGGATTTAAAAAAACCTTTATGCACGCACCACAGTAAAGCAGATGTGTGTTTCTGTTAAATGAGTCAAAGTTAATCTCTGGACAATATGCTAAAATATTATAACATTTAGAAAACCTATAACGAAAAAAGAATGATACAGCATTGAGTAACATATATGTAATGATGTTGCTATTAATTGATTAATAATTTATTTGCTTTAGGATTTGTGAAAAGAAAGGAAAAGACAGTACACTTTAGTACGTATTATGTTCTAGCGCCCTCTGCTGGTACAGATCCTAAAATAATCTGTTCCATCCGTCCCTCTCTGCATCTCCATAGAGAAATCTATCTCTTTTTACAAGATATAATGAATATTTATGTGCAGGTCCTTCTCTGATATTACCCAATCAGCCGACAGCATTGTAGGCATAAATCAGCTGACATCCTGCCTTCTCTGTGGCAGTAAATGTCCCTGAGCTGTTTACATGTACATTTTTAACATTAGCTGACGTTTTCATCTGGAGAAAGCTGAGATGAGTGCACTGGTGGAGTGCAGAGGCAGGTTGGACAATGTTAGAGTTGAGGAGGGGATACAGGGGTCAGAGGTCACAGTGCCTAATAATGGGTTGAATGGAGCGATGCAGAAAGGGCTGGAGAGTGTGGGAGTCTATGAATGCCAATATTGAAGTGAAATTATTTGAGGGTTTAAAGCTTTATTTGTCAGATGCATGAGTAATGTGTCTAGTGAAGTTCAATGTGTCAAAATTTAAAATTAAGTATTTGAAATACATGAAAACAGTGAAAATAATTATTGTAGACCCCCAACAGAGGAGATGAGGAAAATAACATGTTAATGGGTCAATGGGCGTGTGTCTATGTGTGTGTTTTATACTCATATCAGAAAGTGGTTAGGAGCACTAAGATGTCTGAGCAACATCGGCCTGTATGAACCTGGCATCCTTGAGCTGCCTATCTTAAGTCTTGTAGAGGAGTTTAAATCCACCAAAACAAGGCTGGAGTCGAGCCTCTGGGAGTCCTGAGACAAATCTATATGTTGGACCATCACTGACAACAGGACGGAAATGGACACCAAAAGAAGCAACTAAACAGGCTGACGCATCTTGCCAACATTCTGACAATGTGGACCATGTTCAACAGGGAACAGGAGGTTTGGGCATAGGTCAGAGTAAACCCCTGTGGAATAACTCCTTCAGAGCGGTGGAAATTGGTTATCAGAAATGGGAGAGCATAGGGAAAAGAAAGATCAGGTGGAAGGACCTGTGGGGAATGGAAGCCAGCAGAACTAGCTTCCTGCTTAGGGCAACCTAGGATGCCCTTCTATCACCCAAAAACATACAGCTGTGGCTGAACGAAGATCCATCCTGCCCACTATGCTCAACTCCAGCTACCCTTAGGCACATCCTCACTGGTTGCAAAAAAAGTCATTCCCAAGGTAGGTGCACAAGGAGACAAAGCCAGGTACTCAAATGCCTTTCAGCAAAGACAACTGGTACACTCTAAAACGTGATTCAGGGGACCTGTTAGTACCACTTAATTAAATGCATGGCTGAAAAATTATGATGAAATAATATTGTTTATAATGACATCAACTTAATATTGTTTGTAATTCCAGATAAATTTCTGAACTTATTGATTTTAAATTAAATTTAAGTTTTCATTAAATTTGCTGGGCTACTTTTTCGCCATTTTAGTTTAGGATTTAAGTCCCCTAAACATGGGGGCCTTCCGGTTTGCAATGGAGTAGAGAAGACACATGGTAAACCGTGCTCCAAGACCTATCGCAATTTACCCACAGAATAACTCGAAAACTCAACATTTATCAGTGAAAAGGATAAACGCTTTGTAGAAGAAACCCCAGGAGCCAAAAGAGAGAAGAAGAAATGCCAAAAACCTAAAGATAAAAGCTCTTTGAAGGAGAAAGCTAATAGCATCGTGGCAGATCAAGCTAGTACTCAAAGCCACAGCAGGCCCAGAGTGGGCAGTAACCACGACGAGGACATTGCACAACGTTCTCTCTTTGTAGGCAAGAAATAATTTATGAGGCCCCTGCAATCAAAGACTTCATGTAGCGATACAATGCATTTTTTGATGCAACTCATGTATTTTGAATTTAAAATAGGGATATCGGTTGTTTGTTAGCCATTTTACTACATTTTTGATTGATTTTCCGATATCTTCAGGCAGCCATTGGTATAATTTTTGAATGAAAATCAGTCTGAAGTTACTTTAACATGCTGCAACTGTTGTTGTGCATTCAAGGCGAGCAAAGAGAGAACAAATTTAATGAAAGAATGTATAAATCCTTCAACCAATCAAAATTGTGTGAAGGCATTTTCAAAACTTAAAACCCATTTTCAAAAACTTATAATTGTATCGTATTCTGGACGCACAATGCTGTTTACCCCTGAGACTCCAAAAGTGTTTTGTGGACTCCAACACTTCACCACCCCTCCATCAGCAAAGTGGTGAGTAGATAATGACTGAATTCAAATTTTTTCGCTGAACTACACCTTTAAGTAGGCCAATTCAGTCATATAACATGCCTTTTCAATTTGGTGATAAAAGAAAGTAAATAGGCATCTGTTATCTCACCATGATACAATCTATTTTTCTCATGTTTATTGATGCAATCTATTTAGGCCATTTGAATTATTGGGTATGTGTTTTTGTAAAAGTTTTAAAATAGAATAAATAATGTCTCTATTGATCAACTGAATTCACTAAGTCACAGTGTAAAAAGTCTGCAGCAATCAACCAGTTCATTAACTTGAACATGCTAACGTATATGTTTTCATCTGCTTTCCAGTACATCGATGAGTTTGAGGCAAGTCTTGATAGGCATGTGAAGAAATTTTCCTTCATCGATGATCAGCAGTTAACCCCTGGGTCTCATCACTAGTCAGCAACCATCGTGCTTAAGGGAACCAAAGGAATTTAATCTATATTCTTTGTTTCTAAGAAACAGTTCCTTGATCTCGATCTACGGAAACCAGTGCCAAAGTGCCAAATTTCAAGACATTATTTTGATATGTTGAGTGGACTTTTACAGTTTTTTGCATAACTGTATGTGAAAATAAAAAAAAGGTTAATTTTATTTGTGAATTAATTGATTTCTTCAAAGCTACAAGGACAAAGCTAAAAAAATTGAAGAAAATCTAATGGGTGCAAATAGAAATTTTAGTATTCAACTGAAATGTTTGTGTTTATTGTAACAATTGTTAAGTAGGTAGAAATTAAAAATAACTTTCTTTGCAGAGGAAGCTAATTGACCTACCTACTAATGTTGGCTGTTGGTTGAAGGTAATTTCTGAATAAGTTACTGTGACACAAAAAAGAGCAATGCAAACTGTTGTGTAGATTTTCTTAGTTGAGACAAGACATTGCAAATGGGAACAGGGGCAGAGGGGGCCTCATCCACTGAGTGGTCAGATGGAGAAAGACTGAGACTGGGAGTTGTTGGTGGATGTTGGCCATCAGCCTACAGTCCCATCACATATTGTCACTACCACCTTAAGACCAGACCTGACTCTGGTCCAACACCTTGCGCACCTTCAGGAATTGACAGTACACCGGGAGGATGCTGTTGGTGAAGTGAATAAGAGGACAAAGCTGCAGTATGCATACATGGCATTTTAGGCAGAGCAACTTGGCTGGAAAGCAATAGTTTGCCCTGTGGAGGTTGACTGCAGGGATTTTACTGTAACATCCACAATCAGGTTGCTCAAAGATCTTGGGATCCACAGACAAGTCCAGCGCCAGACCGTACAAGAATCAGAATCAGAATCAGAATCAGAATTCTTTTTATTGCCATGTATATTTGCACATACAGGAAATTGACTTGGTGTGGTTGGTGCACTTTACAAACAACAATATACAAATATAAAAACAACATAAAAGACAACAATATCGAACGATATAAACAACATCGAACAATATAAACAACATCGAACAATATTAGCAGCAATATAAAAAACAAAACAACAATATATACAGTAAAAGAGTAACGTGCAGTTTTAAGGTGCAGAGATTGTTTATAGTGCCAGTAATATAGAGTTATAAATTATGTGCGAGGGTGGGTCGGGGGTGTGGGGGGTCAGCAGAGTCAGTGTGATGAAGAGTCAGTGTGGTGCAGGGGGCTTGTTTGTGAGCCCCACCGCCATGGGGAAAAAACTGTTCAGGTGACGTGAGGTTTTAGTCCTGATGGCCCGGAACCTTTTTCCGGACGGGAGTCTCTGGAACATGTGGTGACCGGGATGGGAAGGATCAGCGATGATCTTGCCTGCTCTCTTACTGGTCCTGGAGTGGAACAGGTCTAGGAGAGCCGGCAGGTCACAGCCGATGACCTTCTCAGCTGACCGAATAATCCGCTGCAGTCTGCCCTTGTCCTTGGCAGTGGAGGCAGAGAACCAGATGGTGATGGATGAGGTGAGGATGGACTCAATGATGGCTGTGTAGAACTCAACCATCACTTTCCGCGGCATGCTGAATTTCCTCAGTTGCCGCAGGAAGAACATCCTCTGCTGGGCCTTCTTGATGATGGAGGTGATGTTCTCCGCCCATCTCAGGTCCTGTGCTATGATCGTCCCCAGGAATCTGAACGACTCCACTGTTTTAACTGGGGAGTCGCACATGTTGAGGGGAGCTGCTTGGGCTGGGCTCCTCCTGAAATCTGCCACCATCTCTACAGTCTTTGAAGCGTTCAGCTCCAGGTGGTTCTGGCTGCACCAGGAAGCCAGGCTGTCAACCTCCTCTCTGTAAGCGGCCTCGTCCCCATTTGAAATTAATCCAATAAGGGTGGTGTCGTCCGCGAACTTCAGGAGTTTGACAGAGGGATGGCTGGAGGTGCAGTTGTTGGTGTAGAGGGAGAAGAGGAGAGGAGAGAGCACACAACCTTGAGGGGCTCCAGTGCTGATGATCCGGGTCTCAGAGACAAGCTTCCCCAGCCTCACGCGCTGCTTCCTGTCAGTCAGGAAGTTAGTGATCCACCTGCAGGTGGGCTCAGGCACGCTCAGCTGTGTCAGCTTGTCCCGGAGAAGAGCTGGGGAGATGGTGTTGAATGCGGAGCTGAAGTCCACAAACAGGATTCTGGCGTAGGTGCCATTAGCTGGAGAACACTGCAGCTAATGGCTCTGAATAAGGAGGAATGATCATAACTGGGCCCCAAGATGCCACGGACATGCACTCAGATCAACCTGTGGTGGGCATGCATTTGTACATTGTGTCTTGTTATTAAAAAGCCGAAATTTCTGATGACACTAAGGGAATGTCTGTATATATTTTGTTCTATAGTCTTGTTTTTATATTGTTGTTTTATGTTCAGTGCACCAACGAACAACACCAAGGCAATTTGCTGTATGTGCAAACATACTTGGCAAATAAAATAATTCTGATTCTGATTCTAACATCAACTGGTGGTCACTTACATCCGATAATATCAAATGGGGCTAGGCATTCATTTCTGTGGTAGAACATACAAGGGATATTCAGCGTTTAGTTTAAAAAGGCGTAGAGGTAATGATGTCTGATCTACTGAGCGGGCCACATGGTTTTCATAGTACTGACATACAAGCAAGTAGCCAGTCAGATTTACCTTTAGCCTCAGCGTACCCTCAAGTTCGGTCATGTATTGTAGATAACAAGGCCAAAACACTAAGGTGCACAACTGAAGCTATGTCCCTACAACTGGCAGCTGGCAACTTAAATTGTGCAGAAGACCTTCAAACGTACACGGGGTATCCCCATTTAGTCCTATATTTAAAAAAAAATCTGTAAAATATCATACAATAGACTCAACAATTATCAAAAAATATAATTTGTTTATCATACAATATATAGATATATAATTTGAATGAGGAATACTGACATTTATCGGTATATTCTTGTGTAGGCGGGACTTCCCGTAGACTAACCAATAGCTGCATAGGACACTGGATGTGCTTTGAAAGGTCGCCTCTAGTAAACTCGTCCTTCGCGGCAATACTGTCCAATAAAATTAATGAAAGTTCAATTGGTCCCGCCTTTACAAACCTTTCGGCCAGTCAAGAGCCTTGTGCCTTAGTAAAGCTCCATTCTATAGGCTGGAAGGACGCATGTGACGTGGCGATGGGCCAATTATGAAAGAAGGAGGGTTATCTTGGACCAATGGACGTTTAGGACGCAGAGGCTGAGCTTATAAAGTACAAGGTGACAGTTCGTCTCAGCCTACATTCATTGACTGCCGCTGTGCGAGAGCAGATTATCCCGGACCCTCCGAAAGCCCGAACTAACCGGTAATGTCTGAGTCCCTCAGCGGCTGCTCCTCTCTGTAACCTCCGTGCACTCCTTTATTAATGCATGTGTGTTTGTGTGTGAGACGGTAAACCGGCTGCGTGTGAAGTGTCAGTACATGTTGGGAAGCTAGCTGTCTTTGCTAACGGTAGCTAGTAAGCTAGGTCGGCCATTCAATGACTTGGGTTCTTGGGAATGACTTCTTGATCTGAGCAGTGCGTGTGTCCTCGGTTTATCATCGAGGCAGAGAGGGGAGCCTCTCTAACATGGGGAGTGAGCGTCTGGACAGCCCGGGGTGTATCTTGAGCGAGCGGCGGGTCTCACCGGGCTCAGCGCGTCCAGGCTCCGCTGACAGTCGGCTGAACGTAAAATGTCTGACAAGACGGGCCTACCGTGCACAGTTGGAGTCTCCCGCTGCAAGGACACTCCTGTCGGATACACGCGGGGGAGTCTCACGCCTTGTCATTGCACTCCCACCCGGCGAGGGGTCATTCTAGCAGGGGGTGCACTGACCCTGCTTTCTAGGCCCCATTTGACCGTCTGCGGATCTTTTTTTGACCTTCACGGCTGCTAGCTGGTTAGCTTAGCAACTTAGCTCTCCTCTACGCTGACAGGCTGCCAAACAGTTGACAGATCAACGCGAGCTACCCCCCTTTCTGTTTTGATATACTTCAAATCGTTTCTGTCCTTCCTCTACATGATGTTAATGGGCAGACTGCACATCTTTGAACAGGTGAACGTTGCAAACGGACATGTCTTCCAGGTCGCAGCTAATGGCGTCTGAGAGTGGGAGTGTTGAAGCCATTCATTCTGCAGCATGTGTGGACGTCTAGCGGTTTAGTCTGGAGCTGATCCTCGCAGTAGTCGATGAAATTGGATTAGCTTCCTGGCTGAACTGGTCAGGAGCCATTGACCAGAGATTTACTTCTCCTTGGTGAACTTGTTGCTAGACATGTGCATACTTAAGATTACTGTCACCAGGGTGGTATATAATTCATGTTTTTGGAAGCATGACTTTAAACACCTGAAATCTATTTCGTGTGTGTCACTTTGACCCTGAGCTGAATACATGTTAACCTTGCAGCCATGTACTGAAGCTTCAGCTTTCACTCTTTAAATCTTCTGTTCAGACTTCAAGGCTGCACACAGATTTGAAAATAATCTGAAGTCATAACCTTGGGACATGGATTGATGTGTTGTACACATTCTGTTAATATCATACTTTTATGAAGATTGGTAGACTTTTGTGTAAGTGTATGTTATACAAGCAAGTCTGTATGACAACAGTATGCCATTCTTTCTTTTCTTCAGTGTATTTCCTTTCAACTTGAAAAGTTCCAGGTTTACTTAATGTGAACTTAACTGACTTTAATCCGGTCACTGAATCAACAGCTTCATCCGCTGTGTTTGAAGACACTAACGTTGTGTTTCTTCTTTCCCCAGGTTCCAGCCATGTACGCCTGCGCCAAGTTTGTCACCTCACCTGCTGTGGTACGTAAGCTGTCCTACTTTGAACATCTAATGACATGTACAGCTGAGGAAATGTTGAAGGTTGTAGCTTTTAAACTTGGCTCTAATATTCCTATGACCAAGAGTGAGCACTAAACACGTATGTTTAAAAACAACCCATTGAAACAATAATTTTAAAATGTCAGTGTCATGACTCCAAAGGATGACACATAGATGCTTGGGGTCATCAACTTTTTGCCCTCAATGACTTCAAGGACACACTTCTAACTTACGAGGGTTGTCAGTGGGGGGGTGGCCACACTGGGTTGATGCTTGGAGACTGTTGCATAGTGTGTGGAATTTCCATGTCAGCTGACGCTGCAGCAAGAAGGCCTTCTCAGTCAGGGACAAGCTGTGGAGGACACAGTTCCAAATTTAAATCTGAGTAGCTGAACACCACAGTACATATTTGCCATAATGTGGCGCATGGGTTGGGTTGAATGGATACAATGATTGTAGATATACTGTTTTATCTTGCTAATTTTGATTTATCAAATGCAATTGGCCAACATGGATTTAAAAGACAACATAATAGAGTTGAGACAATAAGCTTTTCAATCAATAAACATAAGCTAATCTGCAACTGTATTGGAAAATCATTATTAATAAAAATTATTTTTGGTTAATTTCAGCTTCTCAAATGGAAGGGATTTGCAGTTAACTTGATGTAAATCTATTTACATGACATTTACACACATGCATTAGCAAATTAACTCTCTGTATCACTATTTTTACTTAATTTAATCTTTGCGAGGATTGCAATACTAGTGTGGCTAATAATTCTGCTGTCCTGCAGTAGAATTATTCCAGTGCTTTCACTCATTAAACTCTGTATAGCTGCTTTAAACATGATTATAACTACACAGTTCCATCATATTTCCTCTGAAGGAGGTGCATCTGTGAAAGTCACAGTCTGACGCCTTGCAATCTCTGCGAACTTTCTCCGCCTGGCCTCCTAGTTTAAAGTTCCACAATCTCGCATTGAAAAACTGGTGTCATACATGGAGAAGACGCAGACAAATGTGTCAGGAGAGATGTGCTGATAAGAGCCGACAGGGGTGTCTGTGTGTTAAGTAGTTAAAACGTCGCTTCCTACCTCTGACTGCTCCACCTGTTGTGACCGTGTTGGTGTAGAGAGCCTCCCGCTGTGTCAAAGGCAGACTGCGGGCAATCGATAAGACTTTAAAGCGCCTGTAGAGGCTTCAATTGTTGCTGAGATTAGTTGTTAAAGTCTCTTCTATTTTGATCTTTGCTGTAGAAAATCAATTGGACGATGCACAATTTCTCATTGTGAGTTTTAATGTGTTCTTCTTCTGTGTTGTCTGTAGCTGCGTGGAGGGTCCAGAGTCCTCGCCCGGCCAGTCTCAGTCTCCCTCTTCAACAGACCTGAAGCCTCAGTAGAGCAGCAGGTTGGTTTTTTTCACATCCTCCACTCAGATCAACCACTACTTTCTTTTTTTTAGAAAAATCAAAGGCATGAGTCTTTAATTTGTAACTATTTTCTGTTTCTGAACATCAGTCTGAATAATCAGTCTGACTCATTGGTTCTCTGCGTAGCAGAGGCAATTAATAACTACTTTCTCCTCTCCTCTCCCAGGCCTTGTTGCCACTCAGTCAATCTGTAGTCGCAACTCGCTCCTTCCAGACCAGCGCTGTCTCCCGAGACATCGACACCGCCGCCAAGTTCATTGGTGCTGGTGCTGCCACAGTGGGTGTGGCCGGCTCAGGAGCTGGAATCGGAACAGTGTTCGGCAGCCTCATCATTGGCTATGCCAGGTAACATTTTTTACACATCAGCGAGTTGGATGATTTGATCCACAGCAATTTGAGGTGTTTCTCGTGCTTTTGAAAAAAACTCTTCAAACTAGTTTGGATAATTACAGCCGTGACTTCATCTGCATTATCAGCCTACTTGTTAAAGTAATGGCAAATTAAGCACAATATTAAATGAAAGCTGTCTGTATGTAGGCCATCGGGTGCTGGAAAGAACCCAATTCCTTCAGATTAATAATTAGTGAATATAATGATAAGCAATATTAACACTTAAAGAGGTATTCAACATGCAGACTGAAGTTAAATAAGTATTTGTCCAAAACAAACTGCATTAAATCTAATCTTTTAATTTAAACTACATTGCCTAAAAGCGTTGACTTCATTCTGCACTGCTGCATGCTACTGTCATATCAAAACCTTCATAGTGGCAGCATTTGCTACATCTATGTTCAGCTGTTCTGAGGAGACAGGAGCATAAAGAAAAAACGCAAATACCGTTTGTAGCTGACAATGTAACAATATCCTGTAAAGGAATGGCCACAACAAACTGCTACCTAAACTTGAGTTGTCTGTAACATGATACCAACTTAAGGTCTCAATAGAATGGCCCCTGAGTTGTGGATTGTAAGACTTAAGGGTTTGGGGTGCTGTGATAGATGTTACTGCCAGTGCGTGTAACCGCAGCGAGGCAAGTGAGGCCTTATAAACATTTGAGCACAATACATGCACGAAACACAACCCTTGTATCGCCTTAGTTTCATGTTGGATTTGACGCACTTAATTTCTCAACTGGTCTTGTAGTAAGCTTCAGTACTCATGAGCTGCCCTGCATCATGTTGACAGTTGTTCTGTCTAATCTGTTCAAATGAATGAAAGGCCAAACAGCTTCCAAAATGAATTGCCTCCTCCAAGGCTTCATCCACATGAACATTTTGGCTCCTATCAGCATTTTATTGTTAGATGCAGAGAGAGCTAGGCTACAAACAAACAATTTCTCATCTCATACACATTTTACCAATTGTAAAATGAGGAACTTTGCTACACAACTGCTGTTGGCAAAGACATTCGGGTCAATAACACCTGTAATTGATAATCCATGTTGTGTTCTATACTGGTTGCCACGGCTAATACTGGTTGTTTTCTCTTTGAATGGGGTCATGTGATGGGAGCCTGACAAATCAGTGAAGGCTTTATAGTAGTAGTAGGATAGGAGTAGTAGTATGGAGGAGTTTCATCAGAAACTGAATCTTCGCGCTGCATTTACACTGCATTAGTGGTGACTTTATGTTCCTGATAGCCTGACTGTGTGTTTGACTCCTCTGTGCTTTCCTCCACAGGAACCCCTCCCTGAAGCAGCAGCTTTTCTCCTATGCCATCCTGGGCTTTGCTCTGTCTGAGGCTATGGGTCTCTTCTGTCTGATGGTGGCGTTCCTCATTCTGTTCGCCATGTAAATGTGGAAGCACACCCACAACTCTCTTCCCTTCACTTGTACCTCCTTGCCCTCCTTCTGCCTCCTTTCCCCTCCCTGCTCCCTTCTCCCTCCATCCCTCCCTTCCTTCCATCTGAAGAGCTGGGGTAGAGGGTTTCCAGAACGGGAACTCTGAACGAGCTGATGGGCCATTCCAATCAACGGGGAAAAACAATATTAAAGATCTGAGGTTAACAAACCTCCAATCCTACATTTTTATGTCCCTACACTTATTTTTGTTTTTTCTGAAGTTGTATGTAAGACCTCACTTCGGTTGAAAAAATCTGTCCAGAATAAATGGTTGGGATAACTGATATATGTTTCGTTCTTTCTCTTTTTTTTTGTTGCAAAGAATACTCAAATTCATCTGTAGCTCTTGGTCTCTTTCATGTGTTAATTTACCATGTAAGGTCTGTTTCTAATTTAAAAGTCCAGTGTGTAAGATTTGGGGGATCTATTGACAGAAATTTAATATAAAATAATTCTAGTGATGTTTTCACAAGTGTTTCATCTAAATTATACAAATAGTGTTCTTTACCCTAGAATGGGCCCTTTTTATATTTACATAATTTATATTCTCATATGGAGTTGGTCCTATGCGGACGCAGCAATGTTTTTTACAGTAGACCAAACTGGACAAATTAAACACCCTTTGAGTTTTTATGACAACTTTCATGTTTGGAATGGGAGGGTGAGGTGTATTCAGCTGCAACATGCAACTTTACCCCTAGATGTCACTAAATCCTACACACTGCAAATATATATAGAAATATTGGCATTATGTAGTGAAACTAATGGAGGAAAATTTAAAGATCACATCAAAAATACTACAGGAAGCACATGACTGTGGTATGTTAATGGTAACCCGTTCATACTAGATGTAGGATTGACATCAGCAATATTGATTTTCCTAAGTTATGACTATTAAACATGATTGTGACAAAGTGGCGTAACTGTGGAGACCTGGTTTTGACTTAAGATTGCATAGATGGTGTTTATTAGGTAATGGACATCGGGCATCGTTTTTTCACAGAAAATCAGGTTTGAATCTGAATTTGGCTGGGGTGTTTCTGTGTGGAGATTGCATGTTCTCCCTGTCTGCATGGTCTTTCTCCAGGTACTCTGGCTTCTTCCCTCAGCTCAAAGACATGCAGATTGGCATTATGTGAAATGTAGACTCTAAATTAACTACGATGGAAAGTGAGAGTGAGAAGTCTCTGTGTGTAGGCCCTGTGATTGACTGGTGACCTGTCCGGGATGTATCCTGCCTCTCTCACCCACTGGGATTGGTTCCAGCTCCCTTCTTGACCCTCAAAAGTGTGAGCGGAAGCCGATGAATGGCATGGTGGGAATCAAAACAAGCTCTTTTCTCCTGAGGTGATTTCACTGTACCATGTGATCTGAACTGATGAAACAAGGCCCTGCTTAGCCCCGGCTGCACTGAGAGGAATTTGAATGTGTCGTGGGTGCGGTCTCAAAACTGAGCGGACCAGTAACATCCTGTAGATTGGCGGTTATAGAAACAGATATACTTTATTTGTTTATTTGTCTTGTTTGATAATTTACCCCTCAGTATTATTTCTTGATTTGTTCAATATTATTTTGACTTGCCTCATGAGCTTTTCCTAAATCTCAGATTCACCATTGTAGGGCATGGAGAGGCGGTGGTCTAGTGGCAGAAACTTGGACTATGGGCAGAGAAGGTCTCTGGTTCGTCTCTGGTTCGATTCCACGGAAAGACAACAAAAGACGAACCTGGGTTGATCTGCCCAAAAATCCAAGAGTCTCTCTAGACCCTGTCTAGGCACCTTACTCCCCCAACATCTGCTCCCCGAGCGCTGTACATAGTCGCTCACTGCTCTGTGTGTCCCGCACACAGATGGGTCAAAAGCAGAGATTAAATTTCCCCACCTGCATGAGTGTGCCTTTGCATGTCTGTGCATGTGTTTGGGATAATAAAATGCATCTGCATCTCTTAATTTAATTTAGATGTCATCCACAATGTTGTCTCATCTGCAGGTGTGCAATTGACTTCACAATATAGCTGAGCTCATGCGGGGCTTGCACAGAGAACTTTCATCCAACACTTTCCATGCATCCCATACACTGCACAACAGCAGAGGACAACTACTTAAATATGAATGTGAGCACTTCTCATATTAACAGTAAATGGACCCCAACACTGACCCTACATCCCATAGTCCCAGTGGCTGCACAGGTGAACTCAAAGGAACACACAAAACCAACATGAAAGCTAGTCTGAACTAGTGACCTGTGCTTTTATGTCGTGGCTGTGAAGCGTGTGTCGAGAAATACAGGAAGAGTTTTGTGAAGCGCGTATGGAGGCCTGTGTTGATGACGTAGGTTGTGACGTTCAAAGCCTTGCAAGCCGGCATGTCAACCAAATGTCAGTCAAAACAGCTACACAAAACACATCCCAGCCCCAACATGTATAGGCTATGTAGCCAGAACCAGACATAAAGTATATATCAAGAAAGTTGACATCTGTATTTCGAATACAAGTAGTATAAATACTGCCCATCTCTGCCCATGAGCCCCTGCATGTTGTCCAGTCATATTTTATTTTGATAGCACTTTCTACAGTAGACACGTCGAAAGGGAACCTTTAACTTGAAAGTTCACACCGGATGTCGTGTGTATTATGATTGAGAGTAGCTTGGTCAGAATCGGATCCTGAAGTTACGTTGTGTTTACGGACTTCAGAGGATGCGGTCGGTTTTAAACCTTTTATTCTGACACCACATCCCGGTAAAGCGACAGCACCCGAGCCCTGGAGTGGCTGACGAGGCGGAGCGAGGTAGACTGAGTAATTTCTCTGACCCCCTCTTACTTTTTGGAGGCCTGGGGACAAGTGCAGTTCAGCTAACCACAAGTAGCCACCATGTCGTGGGAAGAAATGCAGTGTTTTGTGGCCTCACCCCTGCCCCGGCAGACGGCTCTTTGATCCCATCGGACCAGAAAACTAGCAGACGTAACTCAGCTGTCATCTAAGCTAACGTCAGCAAACCATTAGCACTGTCTGGCTCTCAACACCGTAGGTTGTGCTTTAGCCTGCTAGCTTCAGAACCATGGCGGACAGCTTCGGAGAGAAGTCCAGTGGTGGTGCCCTTGGCTCAGGCGTCACCGGACAAGGCAGCGGAGCCTCGCTGCTGCCGACTCTGGCCAACTCTCTTCCCGGGGGGGCCTCGGTAGCCACCGGTGATCACCCGAGCTCCAGCCCGGCCTTCCCCCCTCCCGCTGCGGTCGCGCACAGTGGCCTAACCACTGTAATGGCTCCCATGTCCGCTGTCACTGCTACCGCTGCCGGGTTTGGGACCACATTCAGCCCCGGTACCCTGCCACCGGTCGTGGCCGTGTCGCCATCCTTACACACCGTCTCGCCTCTCCCCGGTATCGCACTGGGTGTCGGCGGGGTGGCAGGAGCGGGCCTCCTATCCCAAATCCACACCACTCCCTGGGACCCGACCCTCAGTACAGACTGGGACAACGAGAAGGCTTCCCAGCAGTGCATCCTGAGGATAAAGAGGTAATAACCAGTGCAATGGTTTCTAAAACAAACATTTGGCAATTTCCAGGTGCGCATAGACGCCAAAAACTCAACGATGCCAGTAAAAGCGAAAGTGAAAGCGTTCTATAAAGTTTCTGCGATCAGGTACTTGAGTCAGTTAGCCAAGTAAAGTAACATACATGCCACATTAGCATCATATCAGGACAACCTGCTGCTTAACTTTGCTTTGATCTACACTTACATTCAACATGTGTTATGTCAGATCTTAATTGAACAAGACTACACACTTATTAAAGGGTCAGTTCATCCAAATTACAAAGTGACATGTTTCACTTCCTCTTTGGAGTATCTACTCAAGTATCACAAGTTGTGTGGAAGTTAATCAGGAGAATCGTGTGGAAAGTTTGAACTAAGTGGGACTTCTTCGACTAAAGAACTAGTACCTATGAAAAACATTGACAGCAAGTTGTTTGTGGAAAAGTATTTGTTATTACCAAAAGCTTCAGTGATGTATATATCTATAGACACCTCTCTCTGATCACCCTGCCATAGTGGAATCTTCATCCGTCTCCCTCGCATCCTCTCTTTGTATCTGCAGGGATATCATGTCAATCTACAAGGAACCTCCACCAGGGATGTTTGTCGTCCCTGATCCTCAAGACATGACCAAGGTAAGATGTCCTGTCTGAGAGAGCATTCACACTATGGCACTGTTCAGGCCTGGTGTTAACATCCGTCCTCAGATATACGATCACAACTGATCTGAGTTGGGTGTAGCAATGTCACTCTGGTCGAACATCAGCAACCTACACTGCCATAACCTACATTTTAAATAACTCATCTAAACAAAACAAAAATTGTATGTACTACTACTACTAATAATAATAATAAACTTAATTAAGGGGCTGCAGCTATCGATCACCTTAGTTCTTGAGTATTATATGGATTATTAAATTTGGTAATGGTTAAGAACATATAGGTTGCCTTTTTAAACCCCTTAACCCTGAGTTGTATCTTTAACTCTGTTATCAAAAGAGCTTGTTAAATATGAAGCGACATAGTCATGCTGCATTCCCACGTAATGGTCAGAAGCGCTGCTAAATGCCCATAACAACATTTTCACCCAAATCAGGGAGTCACCATGTAGGTCTAGCCACTGATTCAATGTCATCAAATTGTGTTGTGCTGTCAGACACAACCAGAGCCACAGACGGTGCATGTGTCCTAATTCACATGTGTTTGAGATGAAGATGTAACTGTAACAAGCAGGTAGCATTGTGCAAACAATTTTCATCTAAACCAAACACAACTTAAACCCTAAACTAACTAAATCAGCATGTCAACAAAACACAAAAACTGTACATATCCACAAAGCCAGTACTGAAGATAATGCTAGTAACTCAATTATTTTATATGACAGCACACTCCAAAGATTCCAAAGATATCATTATTATCTTTCTCTTACCAAAACTCACTGAAGAAGCAGCTGACAAAGAACAATAAACTATAAAGACTTCTATAAATTATGTCTTAACATTGTTTTTGAAAGGATAAGCTTAGTTTTAGACCATAACTGAATGAAACTGAAAGTGTCTGCTCCGTGCAGAGAGTATTATAACCTTTGACCAACACCGTACCATGAATTTGGTGCCAAAAGACTTTTAAGGGTTCTGGAAACAAGTCAGCATAGACTCAACACAGGCACTCACATCTGTAAGAGAGAACAATGAATAGAGTATTTTTAGACATAGGTGAACTCTTTTGCAGAATAAAGTAGAGAAATAGTTTTTATTGCATTCCACAATGGAGGGAATTTAGCGAAAACACATTGATGTATACGTTAAGATGCAATTAATAAAAGTTAGTTCTTCAACACTACACCTGGCTCAAGATTGAGATCAGCCAAGCGCTGAATGAGTAAAATATGTGCTCTGTTGTTGGTACCACATTTACATGCATCTGCTTTGGTAAATCTACGATGGTGCGTCTGTCGCTTTAAAAGTGGTTGCCGCATGGAATTGTGGGACACCAGTTTGGCCTCTCCTTTCATAATGAAATGTCCAGCAATTATCATTACGCATATTTACATTTCTAAAAAAAAATCTCAGTTTTCTTTTACAGTGCACTCTGACATTAGCAAGAAGAAAAGTGAACCAGATGTGGTTCTTCAGACTCTTGGCTGAGGGTGAATATAGTGCTGAAGAATTGTAAGACAACCCTCAATTAATTTTCCTAATACAGTGATCAGTAGCCCATGTATGTACGTTTTGGTTCAAGAGCTGAACTCAAAAAACCCTGAATTGAATTTCCTTCATAAAACTTCACAATTATTTTCGTCGGGTAGTGAGGTGGTCCTTTTTTTAAATGTGGGGTCTCTTCTATTGTTATTTTTTACTGTTAAAATCCTCTACAGTTATATAAATGGCCAACAGTGTCCTTGTCTCTTCATTTAGAGCCTGAATCAAAACCCTGCAGCAATAATAATCTTTTCTTCTGTATAAAAAAAAATACAAAGATGAATTTCACAGAATTACCACATCTCCCTTTGTTTGTTTCCAGATGGAGTTTGCCCTATTGTCATTGAGATGGGTCAGCTGGCATACTGCCTGGCACTAAACCAAGCATTTTCCATGACATAGAACAAACTCCATCCTTATACCAACTAAGACCAAGAATGGCATGCGAAAGCTCCATGAAAAAGGTTGTAAGGGAAGTGAACCGTTGATTGATAATGAAATCAAACCCAAGTTTCACTTGTCCAGTTACTTGAGGCCTGTATTTCATTTAATTTGAATTCCTCATAGATTGCTTTAGGTTTGTTTGTTTAGAAGTGAAAGGGTGCTTTACAGCATGTGTCACACTTTTACTGGCAAAATGGGCTTTTCCAGTTTAACTTGTGTTGAAACCAGACTGGAAATCCTTGTTAAATAATTGGTAGGAGTGATATTTTTTGGTCTGGAGATCACTGACGCTTGTCAATGTCCTTATTTGTGCACTTGTTTCTCTCAGAGTTGTGTGATGTACATGTTAACAGTGTGCTCTCAACTTGTATTATGTTTTGGTTTTGTTTACTAATTGAATACGTACACCTGTGATTGTTGGTGTGGGTGTGTACCTGTGGTGTGATTGGAGTGTTGAGTTAATAAATCTCCTTGAGTGAGCGCAGCTGTGGCTGTGTGCTCGAAGTCAGTCACGTCGTTGTGTCAACTCTGTTAACAGGTTATGGGCCCAGAGTAAAAGAGACACCGTGTTAATGTGCTGAAGTATAGCACCATGAGTAACGCTAGAAGATCAGCAGAACATAGCGGTCGCTGGTCGCGGCTTATGTTTGACGGGGATGAAAAGAATTACGAACTCTGGGAAACTAAGTTTTTGGGCCACCTAAGGCTGCAAGGGCTGAAAGGGATTATCGAGACGGAGCTCGAGGGAGTGGAGACAGAGGCAGAAGCGGCCTCAAATGCTGAGGCATATGCTGAACTGATTCAATTCTTGGATGATAAAAGTTTATCGCTAGTGATGCGAGAGGCATCCGATGATGGACGCGCAGCGCTAAAGATTTTGAGAGACTATTATGCAGGTAAAGGAAAGCCACGAGTAATAAGTCTGTATACTGAGCTGACCTCGCTCCAAAAATTAAGCAGTGAGAGTGTGACTGAATATGTTATTCGTGCGGAAACCGCTATCACGGCATTACGAAATGCTGGAGAGACTTTGAGTGACGGGCTGCTGGTTGCCATGGTTCTGAAGGGGCTTCCTGAGACTTTTAAACCTTTTTCCATCCATGTAACGCAATCGGATGAGACAATGAGGTTTGCCCAATTCAAAACGAAGCTTCGAAGCTACGATGACATCGAAAAGATGCGTGCTCCAGCCGCTGAGGACAATGTAATGACAGTGCGGGCGCCACAAAGGGCTGCGAGACCCGTCAGTGCAGGGCCAGCTGATCGTGGAGCTGAACGGGCTGCAGCGGACGTGGTGTGCTATAGGTGCGGCCTGAGAGGACACATGGCCCGTGCTTGCCAGCGCAAACTCTGGTGCAGCCACTGCAAAAGCAACACACACCGCGACACAACCTGCAGAAGGAGACGGCTACAGGACGCAACGTGGAGGGCCGCTGAGGAAGTGACAGAGGAGTACGTATTCCTGGTGACCGATGGGGCGGCAGGATTCCAGCCGAGCATCCAGGGTGTCTACATGAGGGGCCTGATGGTCGACTGCGGGGCAACCTCGCATATCGTCACAGACATCGCCAAGTTCAAGAGGTTTGATGGCGAGTTCCAGGCCGGGACACATTGCATGGAGCTGGCTGACGGCACAAGGTGCAACGGAGTGGCAGAGCGCCGAGGTGATGCACAGGTCTGCTTGATGGACAGCCGAGGACACCACCTCAAAACAATCCTGAGAGGGGCGCTGTACATTCCCTCTTACCCGCAGGACATATTCTCGGTGCAAGCAGCGGCTGCCAGCGGGGCGACCGTGACTTTTAAGAGAGGCGAGGACATTCTGGTGCACAAAGACGGTACAAAATTTCCCATTCATGTACATAATAGACTATATTACTTGCATACAATACCTGATGGATGTGATGATCGAGTTAAGGGATGTTATGATTTAAAGACATGGCATGAGATACTGGGTCACTGTAATTTTGATGATGTGCAGAGGTTGGAAGGTGTTGTTGATGGCATGAAAATTAAAGGTCCAATAAACAAACCTCAATCATGTGAAGTGTGCACCCAAGGCAAGTTTACCCAAACTAGAAACAGAAAGCCTGATGTGAGGGCTAAAAGCCCTCTAGAGCTAGTGCACACAGATTTGGCAGGTCCAATTCACCCAGAGTCCAGAGAGGGGTACAAATATGTCCTGTCACTCACTGATGATTTTTCCAGTGCAGTGTTTGTATATGCCTTAAAGAATAAAAGTGACACACTGCAAGCAACAGAGAGGTTTCTTGCAGATACGGCCCCATATGGTAAAATTCAACGTCTTAGGTCTGATAATGGCACTGAGTTTACAGGAAAGCAATACAAAACTCTGTTGATTAAGAATGGAATTAGACATGAGACCTCTGCCCCATATTCTCCCCATCAAAATGGTACAGCGGAGAGAAATTGGCGTACACTATTTGACATGGCACGATGCATGCTGATAGAGAGTGGGTTACCTAAAGGTTTGTGGCCTTATGCAGTGCAGACAGCAGCCATAACCAGGAACAGGTGTTTTAACAAGCGCACCAAACAGACACCAGTTCAGATGTTAACAGGGAGACGGCCCAATCTATCCAGGATGCAAAGATTTGGTTCAGAGTGTTTTGCTTATAAACAAGATAAAAGAAAGCTGGATCCAAGATGTGAAAAGGGTGTTTTTATTGGTTATGACAAAAGCAGTCCAGCGTACATTATCTATTTCCCTGACAGCAGGAAAGTGCAAAAGCACAGGTTAGTCAAGTTTGTTTCTAAGACCTGTGTTGAGCAACAGACTCAGACCAGCATTGTGGATGATGATGATGATCTGGAGCAGAGGGACAATAGGACTAGGCAGAATGTGAATGCAAGTCCAGTAAGTGACCAGGTTCCAGTCAAAGAGGAGGAACTGAGTAGCAGTCCTCAGACCCAGACAGTTAAAGCTATGCCTGAGCCTACAAGGTACCCTTCTAGAGTGAGGAGGAGGCCAGCCTATCTCCATGACTATGTTTCTCAACAGAAATCTGATGAGGAAACTGATCAGGCACAGATGAACATAGATTACTGTTATAGAGTGACATGTAACATACCTGTAACCTTCACAGAAGCCGTAACCTCAGATAGATCAAAAGAATGGGTTGATGCAATGGATGAGGAGATGCAGTCACTTAGAGAAAATAACACATTTACCCTAAGTAGCTTGCCTGAGGGTAAGGAAGCAGTGGGGGGTAGATGGGTTTATGCAATCAAGAACAACATGGATGGATCTGAAAAGTGCAAAGCACGTTATGTGGCAAAAGGATACAGTCAGATGAGAGGTGTAGATTATGAGGAGACATTTTCCCCTACAGCTAACTTGACGAGTATCCGAGTGGTCATACAAAAAGCAGCACAAGAAAACCTGATTCTGCACCAAATGGATGTTAAAACTGCCTACCTGAACGCACCAATGGACCATGAAATTTACATGGAACAGCCAGAGGGCTATGAGGTGAAATCTGGCACAAATGAAAAATTGGTCTGTAAGTTGGAAAGATCATTGTATGGGCTAAAGCAATCTGGCAGAAACTGGAACAAGGTGCTACATGAGTACCTAACCAAAAATCATTTTGAGCAGAATCAAGCTGACCACTGTGTTTACACATGGGAAACAGAAAATGCAAAAGTGATAATTGTAATATGGATTGATGATTTGATGATTGCTGCAAAGTGATGAAAATGTTCTAGGAGATGTGAAGGACATGCTTACAGAAAGATTCAAAATGAAGGACTTGGGAAAACTAAGGCATTTTTTAGGTATTGATTTTACCCAGAGTGACAACTGTGTGAGAATGTCACAAACAAAATATGTGGTGAAAATATTGGACAGGTTTAACATGCAGGATTGCAAACCTAGAGCGACACCATGTGAACAAAAATTTGACTATACTAATGGTGCCGAAAAGATGAATGATGTGAAAAAATATAGAGAGGCAGTGGGAAGCCTCATCTATCTGACCATCTGTACTAGGCCTGATATAAGTTTTGTGGTAAGCAAACTGGCACAGTATTTCACAGAGCCAACTGTTGAGCAATGGGCCACAGTTAAACATGTACTGAGGTATCTTAAAGGTACAATTGACAAAGAGCTGTATTACAGAAAATGTAATGAGACACTGGGAATAAAAGCATACAGTGATGCAGATTGGGCGGCTAGTAATGACAGACGTAGTACAACAGGCTATTGTGTAAGTCTAACCAAATGTGGTGCTTTGATTTCATGGAAGACCAAGAAACAGCCCACTGTCGCACTGTCTACTTGTGAGGCAGAGTATATAGCCCTAGCCACTACAATACAAGAGTGTCTCTATGTTGAACAGCTGTTGGAAAATCTTGATAAATATCAGTACTCACCACCTAGGGTATATGAAGATAACCAAGGTACAATAGCCTTAGCAAAAAATCCTGTAAGCAGGCAAAGATGCAAACATGTAGACATCAAGTATCATTTTATTAGGTCTACTGTCAATAATGGTACAGTTATGTTAGAGTATTGTCCAACTAATGAGATGGTAGCAGATATATTGACAAAGCCTGCAACCAAGAATAAGTTGATTAAGTTTGCTGCATTTATGTTTGGAAGATGATGTTGCATATATTAACAATGTGAGAGCAAGTGGGGGTGTTAACAGTGTGCTCTCAACTTGTATTATGTTTTGGTTTTGTTTACTAATTGAATACGTACACCTGTGATTGTTGGTGTGGGTGTGTACCTGTGGTGTGATTGGAGTGTTGAGTTAATAAATCTCCTTGAGTGAGCGCAGCTGTGGCTGTGTGCTCGAAGTCAGTCACGTCGTTGTGTCAACTCTGTTAACAGTACATGTTGTCAGTGTTTTTCTAGGTCAAATTTTCTGCCCCATGATCTCTTTGTCCCCAGCATCCTTCTCTGACTATGTACATTTCTCATGGTCTATTATTCAACCCAACAATCTCTTCTCCTAACATTCTTCCTATCTTCTGTCCTTTAAACCAACTTCTCGACCTAACTCACCTTTACATTTTCTTTTATTCCCTACAGATCCACGCACTTATCACAGGGCCATTTGACACTCCATATGAGGGCGGCTTCTTTCTCTTCCTGTTCCGCTGCCCACCTGACTACCCCATCCACCCACCCCGGGTCAAGCTCATCACCACAGGACACAACACAGTCCGCTTCAACCCCAACTTCTACCGCAATGGCAAGGTTTGCCTCAGCATCCTTGGGTAAGTCATGGTCATTCCTTTCAAAGTCTGGCTTCTCTTTTCTCACCAGGATCCATCAAGGATGGTCCATCATGATGAAAAATAGGTTACTTCACTGTAATCTTTTTATATAGTGCTGTAAGATGTGTGTTTGTGTGTAGGACATGGACTGGCCCAGCATGGAGTCCAGCTCAGAGCATCTCATCAGTCCTCATCTCTATCCAGTCTCTGATGACAGAGAACCCCTATCACAATGAACCTGGCTTTGAACAGGTAGTGTGTGTGTGACCTAAGATGAAGTTGATGCACATTGATTGAAAACGGGCGAGGGTTTAATTGATGAGTGGGAAATGCCATTTATTTTGTTTATTTGGTATTGATATATATATATATATGTGTGTGTGTGTGTGTGTGTGTATGTGTCTCAGGAGCATCACCCAGGAGACAGTAAGAACTACAATGAGTGTATCCGCCATGAAACCATGAGGGTGGCAGTGTGTGACATGCTGGAAGGCAAAGTCTCCTGTCCAAAAGCTCTGTGGTGAGACTTACACCCCCAAACAGACTTCATATAAACATCCATCCTGAGTGATCCGATTCCAAGAATGCATCGGTGTGTCCTGGGCCACACTGATGGACCACCTAAATAGCTTGATTGTTTTCTGGCCACTGCCACATTATTAACTTTGACATCCTGGCTCCTATCTCTACCTCCTACCACAACACACAGACACCTTCTTTCAAACTGGCTAAAAAGAGCAAGTGCTCACCGGAGACTCGTTAAGAAGCATTCAAATGCCAAGTGTGAACAGACGAACTGCGATTTGTGATCAGATCACTCAAGAAATGATGTTAATACCAAGTATGAACAGGACCTAACATAAATGTTTGATTCATCCTTTTTCCCTTCGGCCTGTAATATGTTTCTTATTTGTGTAATCCAATGGATTCTATATTTTTAACTATATTTTATCATCACTTCTCTCTTCTTTGTGCTTATTAACTAAAGCTGCCTTTAGACATGCGCTGAACTGCAGCTATTCCCTTGAAATTATCTAGAGGGGCTGTATGTGACAACGCAAAAATGTCCAAGTTAGTTGCTCGGGCAATATTGGGAGTTTCTCCTTTGAGCCTTCAAATAATAACTGATAACCCTCCAGAAAGATACTTGTATCTCAGGATGAAAAAGAGGTGCCATATACAGGATACATTTCATGAAGATTTCAGCTTGCAACAACCCTGAGATTCGAGAGCTTTTGCTGATAGGGGCTATCGTTAGTGTCAAATGCCGGAAATAAAAAACATGATTTCCACTGTGGAATTTGAAACTGAAATGGTGCATGTTTGTATGGTTTTAGGAGTGTGATGGAGAAGTCCTTCCTTGAATACTATGATTTCTATGAGGGAGTCTGCAAAGAGAGACTGCATCTACAGGGACAGAACATGCAGGTGACTACATTTGTTTCTTATCCTGTTTCTTTTTATCTGCCTTTGCTCATTTTACACTTTACATTTTACACTTTTTAAATCAAATGACAACTTATATCTCAAAAATACAAATAGTGTTGGAATTTATTTGATGCTATCAGTCCTTAAATCCGAGCATAAATGTTGGATGGATGTTTATCACTGCTTTTATTGTGTTTAATCATTATGAGTCAGTACAGCTTGGTATTTACCTAAGTTTTGTCCTCACAGGCCGGTTAGTTTTAAGAATGAAAAATACAGACAGACACAAAAGTTGAATAGAAGACCATTGTCTTTTATTTTGAAATATTTTACGAGGGTGACTCTTTTGTTACATCGCTTTCTTAAAAGATTACGGCACATTAAATATTGAGATGTTTTTCCTAATTACTAATGACTTGTATATTTCAATAGATGATAGTAAATTAAAAAAAAACCTAACTATAATAATTGATCAACAATTACTGCAAGTGGTCTTTACGAGTAAATTTATATCATTTTTCATCTCTTTAAACAATTTCTAAAATATCTTCACTGATGAGTAAAGTGTTATAAAATAACATGAACTGTCAATGTTATGTTGCTGCAGATTTGAGGCCCTAATTGGGCGTTTGGCATCAAATCAGGAAATTTGATATTTGGTGGTGTGTGCCAATGCTGGGATATTGGATCATCAGTAGATGACTTCAGCTACCGCTCATGAGCAACTGTACATCAAATCCTGCAATAGATAACACAATTTGTGTTTAAAATTATGTAACGGTAGCATGTTTGATTATACCTGTGGCCAGATGTAAGCAGCTTTTTGTCTGTTCCACTTCTCTTTGTTGGTTTACTTCTCTGTCTCCTCTACCCAGGACCCATTTGGTGAGAAGCGTGGACGTTTCAACTACCAGGGCCTGCAGGCTCGCCTCAGCACCACCAACAGGCAAATACGGGAGAAAAACCTGGCAGAGGGCGACCCGAACAATGATGACTCGGACTCAGACACCAGCTCCTCAGGGACAGACCCTGACAGCCAGGGCAGCACCCTGCCCTGACTCTCAGGACGGTTCTGGACTCAATGCCAGGCCGATAACTAAAGACAAAGGGACCTTTTTTTTTATTTACAGTTGAACAAAATCACAGAAGAGATCGCAACACGATGTTTAAGGCAGCCCAGACAAAAGCATACTTCTTATATGCAATTCTCCAGCCTTGCTGCCGCGGTGGGCCTGTCGCCCTCCACCCTGGTGTCACCGCTGGTCTTTGCCTCTGCACTCGCCCTCCAGTGGCCAGCCTCGATGCACACCGACACTGAACTAGCAGTCCACCCATTATGGTCAGAGGTCCTACATTTTGTCTGAAAGAGGCATCTTGTTGGATGCCATTTCCTCCCCTCCACCTTTAGTTCTCTCTCAGCCGTTCATGTCACTAATAAGGCTCTGGTCCATCCCGGTGATGCCACTGCCATCCCACTTCCCCTTGATTTAGCAGACTCCACTCAAGCTATAGCTCCTCATTTCACCTCTGCATTTCAACCACCCGTGTCCGCAGTAGATCAAACTGCATGCTACTCCTTGACTGGAACCAAGCAGCGTAGTATGCTGCAAGAAGCTGTCAACAGATGCTAAACAGGTCTTCCTCAGCCGAAGCCTTCTGGCCGCCCACCAACACAGACCCTCCAACCTCAATCGCCGTCCCCATCATAGTCGGAGTGCCTGTTACTCAGTCCATGCAGCTTGCACACATCTCCTCCTTGCCGTAACACAATCACACACATCCCCTGGACAAACGTTTTTCTGACCTCCATCACAAGAGTAGCGCTGCATGTTGGGTTGAACAACGTATCTCGTCAGGAGTCTGAGCCCATCAAAAAACTAAATGAAACGTTATGGTGTTAAATGATTGTGGAAAATCTAGCCCCATTCCTACCCTTGGTTAAGAAGTGCAAACCTGCCTCCACTCCGCATGGATTTTATAGACTGCTGCTGTGTGATCGGGCTTTGCTCTTCAGAAGAGATGGGATTCATCAGGCATGGTAGCTAAACGGCGTTGGCTAATATTCAGCATGGGGTCCAGTCCTCTCAATGTTCATGGCTGTTTGAGATCACCAGCACACGTACCTGCTGAGGTCATTCATTCTTAACAGCACATAGCTCTCTATTCTACGCTGCCATCTAAAATCATTAGCTCCCCCAGCCTGAATTGATTTCAGAAGAGCAAAAATGAGCAGTCCTCGATGATCGAATTACTTGGGTGATGAGGTGTCTGCATGGGTTTTCTTGATACTCCAGCTTCCTCCCACAGTCCGAAGACATGCAGATTGGGCTTAGATTAAACAGAGACTCTAAATGACCATAGGTGATATCGTGAATGGTTATTTGTTTTTGGTCTGTAATACGCCTGCGACCTGTTCAGGGTGTATCCAGCCTCTCGCCCAATGTCAGCTAGGATCGGCTCCAGCCCCCGATGCGGACCTCAAAGAATCAGCAGTTTAGATGATGATTTCAATACTTCAAATCATGTTATTTTTTGTACAAAAAAATGCATCGGCTAATTTTATTCCTCATGGTCTACCCAACCTCCAAAACCTAACGGCACTTTCATCTGGGAATTCTCAGACTAGCTGATGCTTTGTGAGCCATGTGCCTTGTCTCCTCTGGCCAGGGTGAAACCACTCCTCACCTCCTCAGACTGGACTTCAGCTGCCGTCATGGCAGGCCGCATTGAATCAGTAGCTCCGGACTCTTCATAACAATGATTCCTGTGTATTATGCAGTTCTGCTTATCTTTCAGTTAATAACTCTGTTTAGCAGAAAAAGAAGCTGTTAAAGAAAATGTATTTTTCATTGAAATAATCTTCATTGTCTGTTTGCTGTTGTTTTCTCAGTGTCATGCTGAGACACGTGATAACTTTCTATGTGTCGGTTTATCTGTATCCATCCTATCCTGTCCTGCGGGTAACTCAAGTTGCTCTGCTCTGTCTGAATAAGGACTCCTTGCATCAAAGGTACCTAGGATTATTACACAAATAATTTTGTTGAAGATAAACCACCAACAAACAACAGCAGTGATTTCAGATGCAGCCTTCTCACCATTAGATGTAAGTCGACTCCGATCACGTCTATTATTGCAGAATCTCCTATAAACTGTTAATAATGCTGTCAGGCTTTGATTATTCACTTTTCACAGCTGACTTATTATTTGGTCCATGCAACAACACTACAGGAAATTAAATGTTGCTGACAGGCAGCATTGCTTGCAGTCTTAACACAGTGGGGAGGTGTCCTCTCGGAAACCAAGAATCAGATCTGGCAGAGTTTTTATGGCCTATGGTGATGCTCATTTTTTACAGTCTATCTTAATTGAGTACTCACAGATCCATTTGTACGTAATCATTCCAACTTATCATTCTGGTTATAAACAGATCTCCCTCTTTTTTAACTCGATTGTTAAAGGTGGAAGAAAATCGAACGGCCACATTCCAGCTGAGCCGAGGCTAATGATGCTTCAGCCATCTCTGTCCCCTAAAAGCAATGGAGTCTCTTCATCCTGCTTAATCAGTGGTACGTTTGTTTATCAGACTCTAATCTGACTCTGCGTTCCTCTTCAGCTCCTCTCCAACTCTTTTAAAGAAGCTCTTCAACGTGAGACATATGGGTCAGATGCATGAACACCTGCTGTGCTTGTTGTAGCTCCTCCTCGTATTTCGTTGCCCGCTCCAGTGTGGCTCTCTACATGCTTCATGGTGGTGAAGAGAATAAGTCTGCCTCTGCTGTCAGTGTGTTTTTTCTAACACGTGCATCTGACAGAGGTCGGTGAACATAACAATTGGATTACCAATATAGGGCATTTCGGTTTCTCTCATAGTTTTCTAGAAAAATAATATAAGAAGCAGCTCCTAGCAGAATGATCTGACTGTCAAAGTATGGATTGCATCAGACTTTCTGAAGAGAAGAATCCATATTCCTGTTTGTTTGTGTTGTGCTGTGCTCGAAGCAGGGTTCTTCTGTGGCTCCAAAACAGCTGGATTACTTAGAAAAGTGATAATTTCCAGGTCTTGATTGTGTTGGTTATTGTACAGAAACTCTGAAAAAGTACAGAATAAAATGTTAAGTCCTGATACTTGTAATGAAAGTCAATCCTTTTGTCTGCCCCCTGTCAATTTAAATTTTTCATGAGTAAATCCACCCTCCATACAGTTTATTTCATTTCACAGAATAGTCAGTATCTAAATACACTGCTCAAAAAAATTAAAGGAACACTTTGCCGCAGGATTATGTGCGCTACACGGTGATGTGCGCTGCAGGATGATGTGATGATGGGCGCCGCACGATGATGTTATGACGTGTGACGCACGATGATGTGATGATGTGCTCCACACGATGATGTTCGCAGCAGTAAAATGTGCGCCGCACGGTAATTTGCGCCGCATGATGATGTGATGATGTGCGCCACATGATTATGTGATGATGTGCACTGCATGATGATGTGATGATGTGCACGGCACGGTGATGTGCGCCGCAAGATTATGTGCGCAGCACGGTGATGTGCGCCGCCGGATGAATTGTCACTGGCAAGAGCTCCCCATCCACTGCGGATAAGAAAACTAAAACCAGTGAAATCCCAGGCACAGAAATGGCCTGGGAACCAGATTTTATCAAATTCTTTCTGTTAAAATGCATCTGTGCATAGATCAGATGTTCTATACTACTTTGTCTTAATTTATACTGGCTGTGTGGACATGAATCCATCTGCTCCCTTCAAGCGGAATGCTATAATAATGATGGACTTGCCAGGTAGTAAAAGAGAACAATTCTCTGCAGAGGAAATAGTTCCCTTTGTGCACAAGAAGATAATTTGTATAATTGCTCACACTCATAAATATCAGTCTCTTAAACATGCCAGATTTTTTATTTGAGAAAAAAATCCACGATGATACACCGCCTGATCTGCATCCACACCAAAAATTAACGTGTCCTTCCCTGACAACATCCTTCCAGCTAATTCTGTGCTTATCTGTCCAGTAGTTTTTGCATAATACTAAACAAATCAACACAGTCAAACACATGGTAAGATGAAATTGACCAGTTTTATGAAAGTACCGTCTTTACTGTATTTATGAGATGTAAAATGTATTTATTGACACATGGGAATTTTTTTCTATTAAGTTGGAGAGGATAAAAAAACATTACACAAACAGATAAATGAGGTAAACAGGGTGCTGGAACAATGTCAGCCTTATCTTTTAAAGGTCCAGTGATTTATCGGCATAAATGAAGCATGATTTTTACAATGGTGATTTCATATGTGTACAATGACCTGACATTGTTGAGATTTTGTTGCGTTAGAATGATGTTAATCTACATCAGGAGTGGAGTCCGCCATGTTACAAGTTTAAGTTCCCCTACATACAGTACTTGGGCTAGGTGAGGTGGTTGCTTGCAAGATACAATGTCACCGCTAGGAATCTTAAACAATTTTGAATATTTCCAACATGATTTCTATTTAATAACATATTTTAATCTCCCTGTAAAGGATTTGCTTGTCCTGGAGGATATTGTCTGTGAGCGGGAGGTGACTCTCCCTTCTGACACAGAGAAACTGAGGAGTCGAGCCTGATAAGATGCTCAAACCCGAACGCAGGGTAGAGGGGTTCAGTGAATGTGCAGTTGAAGGTGTGGAGGTGGAGCAGTCTGTCAGAGGATACTCTGTAGAAGGACACAGAGCCAGCAGACCAGTCCAAATACACTGCCACTTTCTCAGAAACAGTGCCAGGATCACAAATGCATATATTCGCGTGGATTTTGTTGTTGGTGAAGACAGAGAAGCGGCCTCGAGAGCAGCACACGCTCCATGACTTGTCATTGAGACCGAGGCAGCATTCAGAACCTTTTCCTTTTCGTCTGATGGCTCTGTAGGTCACTCCCACGGACACCCAACCTTTCCTCTCCACCTCCCAGTAACAGCGGCCAGTCAGAGCATTGGTGCACAGCAGCTGCTTCCAGTGGAGGAATCTCTCTGGGTGATCAGGATATGGCTGCCTCTCCTTCACCAGTGTCACCGTCCTTTTGTCCTCAGACAGAGAGAGGTATGCGTTTGCCGTGTTCGGGTCCAGGGTGATTGCACATGTGTCTGAGAGAGAAAACAAGAAACTGTTCAGATGCAGGCAATGAGGCAGGTGGAACAAATGAGAACGCACATGTATTTAGCACGTTGCATTCTGTCCTGCAAATTGATGAAATTTAACTCTGTGCAGTATAAGAATGAAGGTGCTTCTGATATTTTGTCTGTAGAACAGGAGACATGACTACAATAACAACTATAAGATGACACAGTGATGCTCTTCCACCCTGTTAGAGATCAAAGTGACAGCCGTACAGACGCAAGCTCTGTTTGACCCAGAGATTTTATGTAGTGAATCATTATCGAATAAACTTAATTAAAAAGAGATCTTTATATGCGTGAGTCAAATACACACTTACACTTCTCTAGTCCAGATTTCAACCAGCGCTCGCCAATATGATCCTCACTAGGTAAGCAAACAAACACAATGAGCAGACTTATCATATTTTCTTTTTTACAAGCATCACAATCAGTTTCTTCCATCCTTCGAGCAGCCTTCAGCTCCACAAACCTGAGAGTGTCCAGTCTCCACTGTGGGTCCTTCACTCCAGCAAAGAGCTGCGTCAGCCCTGAGTCTCCAGGGTGATTGTATCTCAGGTCCAGCTCTCTCAGATAGGACGGGTTCGAGCTCAGAGCGGAGGCCAGAGAAGCACAACCCTTCTCTGTGACCAGGCAGCCCGACAACCTACACACAAACACTGTGCTTAGAATTAAATCGCACCTAAAGATTGAACGTGCATGTAAATAAATGAAAACATGAAGATCAGGATGAAGAGGCTTCAACAATCATCAGCGATGATCACATCGGTTTTAGCTTCATGTCATATATATCAATTCATTCTATTTGATCTTATTTATCCCTTCAGGGTCACAGTGGGGTGGAACCAATCCCAGTTTACACTTGATCAGAGAGGTGCGGTGGCCAGTCCATCACGGTGCTGACATACAGCGATTTACAATCCATAGTTAATCTACGCAGCATGTCTTTGGACTGTGGGATGGAGCTGAGCCCAAACAGACAAAAGGAGAACATGCAAACCTGCCCAGGTCGACAGGCAGATTCAAACCCAGATCCTCCTTGCCTTGAGTCAACCATGCTAAGAATGGCACAAACAACCATGAGGGGCCTAACCTTGGCCCACAAATATTTATAAATTGTAAAATGCAGTTTAGATTTGTGAGGAAAGTTTGATTGAAAATGATAATTTATATGGAATAAAGCATTATACAGCCTTACAAGTCAAAGATAGGATTCCTGACCTGAGAGTTTCCAGTCTACAGTGTGGACTCTCCAGTCCACCAGAGAGCAGCTTCACTCCTAAATCATGCAGGTCGTTGTTACTCAGGTCCAGCTGTCTCAGACTGGAGGAGTGGGAGCTGAGGACTGAGGACAGAGCTGCACAGCTTCTCTCCGACAGGTTGCATACATCCAACCTGAATAATTCATCATAAAAAAAATGAAAATGCTATATATTTATCAAGAAAGGCAGTTTAACGTATAACAAAGATAAAGTTATGAAATGTAGTGTCACTCATATTTTTACGTCCTGAATGAATTATGTATTCCCTGATGAAAATCATCACTTAATCCAAATCTATCTGCTTCTGGTAGTTCGGTTTTAAGCAAAGCCACCTTCCAGAATCAGATTTGTTGTCATGCTATAATTTTACCTAACACTGCCTCTGATTGTCATGACAGCCAAATGAGGACGGCTGTGCTCACTGGAGTCATCCAACATTTGTATTACTTAGGTTAATTGGACATGCAATTTGTCAAGCTGTTGGTCAATTTGAATAATGTCCTGTGCTGGACCACATGGGAAATTTTAACTCGCTGTTACATTGATCTCAACCTGATAATTTCTATTTTACAGCAGCAGCTTATCAGTCCACCAGAGAGCAGCTTCACTCCTATATCCTGCAGGTTGTTGTTACTCAGGTCCAGCTCTATCAGCCTGGAGGAGTGGGAGCTGAGGGCCGAGGACAAAGCTGCACAGCTTCTCTCCGACAGGTCACAGCCACTCAGCCTGCAGACAAGTCACAAACAAGATTAGCTCACACAAGTTTAACCTGACATCCCTGTGAGTTGACAAAGAATGACATGCATTGTGTATCATTTTCTAAATTAAGATGAAAAGCATCAGAGGGGCAATTCTGTGTGTGCACACTGTTTAATCAGACAATGCTATGTTTTTTTTGTAATAAGGCTACTTTTAACCATATAATAATGCATAATTGTTTAATCTATACAATTATTGGCTGTTAAAGTTAATGCAATACTGCATTATATGTATATTATAAGTAATTTTCTGATTTCGCATCATGATGATGTCCTTCCTATAATATCATAAAACATTTCTTAGTCTATATAAGCTTTAGGTTTTTTCTATAGACTTACAGGTACCTTGAAAAATATATTTAATATTTTATTGTCTCAATTTTCTGTCTTTATGGTGACTTATTCATGTTGCTTATTATTTGACACCATATGACGATGAATCATTTTCTGATCTATTTAATCTATTGTTTCGCTATTATTTGCAAGAATGTCTTGGAGAATCGTTTTTTTTCAGACCGTATTGGTTGGAGCTTGACCTACAGTCAGTCCCACCACGTGTGTGAAAATTCATCCATTTGTTGTTGAGTTATTTTGTTCAGACGCACACACAGACAGACAGACAGTTATCCCATGCTGGCATGGGGTAACTAACTGTTTAGCTAATGCTGCAAAAGAGACTGAAGTTGTAAAAGTATGTAAAAGTGACATTCAAGTTGTTGTGAAATTGAAGTTAGCTGACCTGAGAGTTTCCAGTCTACAGTATGGACTATTGAGTCCACCAGAGAGCAGCTTCACTCCTGAATCCCGCAGGTTGTTGTTACTAAGGTCCAGCTCGCTCAGACTGGAGGAGTTAAAGTTGAGGACTAAGGACAGAGCTGCACAGCTTCTCTCTGACAGGTTACAGCCACTCAGCCTGAAGAATAGTTTGTAGAAAAATAATATAACCTCAACTGTCAGAAGTAAGATGGCCAATAATGATTGTGTATAGAAATTACAGGTTCAAAAACAAATACAATTATTTTGAAAAATCACTCTATATAATCAGAAATTGATTTAATTATAATGTATATCATTACACCTACAAGAACTTAACAGAGTTCTTAACCACTGGCAGCAGCCTCAGGAGTCCTTCCTCTGAAGCGGAGTACTTCCTGAGGTCAAACTCATCTCTATCTTCTTCTGAGGACTGAAGGATGAAGACCAGAGCTGACCACTGAGCAGGAGACAGGTTTTTACTGGAGAGCCTTCCCGAGCTCAGGTACTGTTGGATCTCCTCCACTAAAGAACGGTCATGTAGTTCATTCAGACAGTGGAACAGGTTGATGCATCTCTCTGGAGATAAGTTCTCTCCGATCTTTTCCTTAATGTACTGCACTGTTTCCTGATTGGCCTCTGAAGTACTTATTGAGTGTTTCAGCAGCTCTTGTAGGTTATTCTGATTGGCCTCCATGAAGAGACCCAGAAGGAAGCGGAGGAACAAGTCCAGGTGTCCATCTGGGCTCTCTAAAGCTTTGTCAACTGCCATTTTTTGGATTGAGGCAATGGACGGTTTGCTAAAAAGCATCTGCACGTTTTGGAACTTAAGCTGTTGCTGCACCATTACATTTTTCTTCCTGTTAATGAGTGACAGCACGACATAAACTGCCGCCAAAAACTCCTGAATACTCAGATGCACAAAGCTGAACATCTTATCCCCATCCTTGTCCCTCCTCCACCGCCGCTCTTTTTTAAAGATCTCTGTAAACACCCCAGAGTAGACTGATGCTTTTTCAAAATCAATGCCGCTCTCTTTAAGATCTTTTTCATAAAAGATGAGGTTCCCCTTCTCCAGCTGGTGAAAAGCCAGCTTTGCAAGTGAATGTATGTGTGCAATGCTCTGCTCTGTGTCATACTTCTGCTTTGTCTGTCTGATCTGAAACATCAAGAACTCTGTGTACAACTCTGTCAGGGTCTTGGGCAGCTCTCCTCCCCCACTGGTTTTCAACAAGTCCTCCAGAACTGTAGCAGTGATCCAGCAGAAGACTGGAATGTGACACATGATGTGTAGGCTGCGGGATGTTTTGACGTGGGAGATGATTCTGCCACACAGCTCCTCGTCCCTGAACCTTTTCCTAAAGTACTCCTCTTTCTGTGGGTCAGTGAATCCTCTCACCTCTGTCATGATGTCCACAAAGTCCGGAGGGATCTGATTGGCTGCTGCTGGGCGTGTGGTTATCCAAAGGCGAGCTGAAGGCAGCAGTTCCCCCTTGATGAGGCTTGTCAGCAGGACTTCTACTTTCACTGACTGTGTCACATCAATGCAGGGGGTTTTGTCAGCAGTGAAGTCAAGCTCAAGTCGACTTTCGTCCAGACCATCGAGTACAAAAAGAAGTTTCAAGTTACTCTTGTCGTAGTTGGTGTTTCCTGAAGCCTGTAGGGTTGTGAGAATCTCATTAAGATCCTCCTTCCTCATGTCTTTGGTTTCCCTGATACACTTGTGAATAAGCTCAGCAAAAGAAATTATCCTCCCCTTTAGCAAATTCAGCTGGCGGAATGTGAGGGGGAACATGAGGTGCACATCTTGATTTGCTCTTCTTTCCGCCCAGTCTAGAATGAACTTGTGTACAAGGAATGTTTTGCCAATTCCTGCAATCCCATTGGTTAGCACTGTTCTTACAGGTGTGGATTTTCCAGAGGGGTGTTTGAAAATATCGTTGAGTTTGACCGCTTCCTCTATTTGCCCTGGTTCTCTTAATGCCATCTCAATTTTCCTGACTTCATGCTGCGTGTTGATGTTCACAACCCTTCCATATGTGATGTAGAGCTCTATGTAGATGTCATCTAACTGTTTTTTATCCATTCTTTGAGTCCATCCTTCTTGTGCACACATAAATCTGTTCTGGAGGTGTGATTGGAGAGAGTGCTGGTGCGATGCGATGGGTTGTGGAGGTTTAGGTTGTGGCTGCAGGAAATCTATTTAACAAAGAGAGAAAATAAATATCAAAACAAGCTTTGTATATAAAAAAACGATCATATTCCATTATATACAGTATATATATATATTTAGCATATAAACTGGAAGCAAAACAGGTGGCCTGTTTCTCTCCAAGACCATATTTTAGAGTAGCAGCTGTGGTCTAGGGGGGAAAGTGGGTTGACCAATAATTGCAGGGTTTAATCTTATCCAAATGTTAATGTATCCCTGAGCAAGAACTCATGGTTTATTGATGTAAGTAGAGTCAGTTTAGCACACCCTGGTGCTTCTGAGTAGCATCTCTTGCAACAAAGTGGGATGCCCGATACCGGTGTCACAACTTCCTGACATGACTCAGTTATTTCCTGTTTAATATTTGAATATGTTTGTTATTGTACTTCCAGTTTTTCTGTGCTTTTCCTACCAATTTTCTGTACCATCTGTAGTAAGTCTTTTATTTAAAACCATGACTTCCTATCTTTCAGTGGCCAACATGTTATCTTCCTGGGTACATCTCCTCCATCTCTTGTTGCTGCCCATGCTTGCACAAGGCCTTTGTCAGGGTACAGGCTGGACATTTCGACTCTTAAAGTTGCTGAGCCTGACTAATGTTCACTTAAAAAGATACCGTATGGAACTAGTTGCTCTACCTTTTCATGTGTATATGGATTTTTTTAAAAGCAGTCATGTGTCAATTATACCCCTCACACCAAAATTGCATTAAAGGTTTTTTAAAGATGGGTTAACCCTCTAAAAGGGTGCTTGACTCCTTTGGCATTTCCAGTAGAGGAGTTTGCCTCTCTGTAAGAACCACAGCTTAGCCTGGCATCTCCAGACCATTTCACATTTGCAAATGGCTGTGGGATGTCTTGATTCCTTTTGAATGTTATCAATGTTTCATTGTTAGTTCCTCTTTCATATGTTTAAGAGCTAAAGAAGAGAGTAGCTTTACCTCCAGTCTGACTGATGTCGGTGGGAGGGTGAGGAAGACATGCAGCCTGGGCTTGAATTGAAGACGCTTTGCTGCTTCCTGAAATCTCTCCAACATCATGCACATGTGCTGAGAGATAAAGAGACAAATATATGCCCTAAGACCTTCATTTAAATGAAAAAATCCCCATGATATATTTGATTACTTACATTTGGATCCTGAGCTGATGCAGGACAACCTCTGCACAAGATCGTTCCTGCTGATCTTTGTCAACACTTTCATGGTCACCCCAATAGAGTCCTCGTGATACGTGTGCACGATGAGGTCCAGTGTGTCCAGCCTGTCTGCCTTCTCTAAATGGCTCTTTGGAATGGCTGGGAAGCCTTCCAGGATTTCAGCCTGCTGCAGGAACCATTTGAAGGTTTTGAGTTCTTCATCTGTCAGATCCTCCAGTGTTTCTAGGAGCAGCCCTGTAACTGCCGCCATCATTGGTTCCCAATAAATCAGAGGATGTTTTACCTCTAACAAGGACATGACAAAAAAAACATTAGATGATCATGGTTCCCTGTACAGTGGGCTCTGTCTATTGTTTAATTATTTGTAATATTCATGATAATAATAGCCTTTAGAGAGAGAGCGAGTGCTTTTCAAATCTCTGATTACAAAGTGATGGACAAGGCAAAAAAACAAACAAGTCATCAGAATTGAAGAAAAATAGTTTTTAAAGTGTGAAATCTGGTTGAAAATAATAATACATTTTAATCTATATTCCAGAAATTCCAGTCTATAGGTGGATCCACATCCTGAGAACCCTTTATCTTATCAGCTTCACACTTGGCATGTGCATTGTTATGGTGCCGTGGAATTGCAGTGTTGAATTTGGCATGATTCGGTCTCAAGATAAGTTCAATAATAATAAACTTTGAGGCGACAAGTGCTCTCTAGAAACGATGGCTGGGACTCATAAACCTAAGTTATATCGTGGACTATGACATCAGTGCTTTCATGACAAGGGCCTCGTCCTCTATGAGAATGGACTCTCCAGTTTAAGGCGTGGGCACAAGTTGTAGCAAGCTTTCTGGGACTGCTTTACTTAACGTTTTACAGTTTCAGAGAGAACTGCAACCAGCATCACCACAGGCCAAGCAAAAGGCCTGTTCCAAACTGTGAGTTCAAGTACAAGCAGGAAAGCCTCTCTAATAACAGTATAACTGACTGTAAAGGCTCATGCTCTTTAGTTTTCAGACCTGATTTTTTTATAATTATCACCAGGCAGGACTTTGTTCCTTATAATTGTCAGGTCTTGGTGAGTAGTTAACACAGTGATTTGCTAGTGTTTTACATAACCTGTTTGTAACAGTCCAGTTTTACTGTAAGTCAGTAGAAGTTACTTAAAAGGGAAGTAAAATAACAGGAACCAAAGCCTTTGGCGTCACTCCAAGTAGATTTCACATATGCAACACAAGCTTAGAAAAGGTTTTCAATTATTAAATGAAATATTCTTCTGCAACACTTTAACTATAAGGAGAATAGATAAATCAAATATTTGACTGTTAGCGCTGATCTTATGCATTTGCTGTTGTATATACTCTTCTGCTATGACACTGACAAAGTTTGTTGTAATTAGATTAACTCTAAACTCTGCATAGGAGAACTGATCTGAACCACGAATGAAATATCAGTAATGATATCAAAAATATTCTTTAGTCAAAAGAACCTGACCTGGCAGAATAGTTTTGCTATTTTGGTCAAATACCACACATTGCAACTTAAGAGTAACAAAAAGGTCATGTAAAATGTTGCTAAAGAAGCTCCATTTTGAGTCCCAAAGTCATTGCATTTACCCAAAGTGGACACTCAGATAGAAAGCTACCCATGCTCACATCCTCTACGTAACTGTAGAATAAAGGTAAATTATATATTTGTCAAACATGGATAACTTACATCCAAATGAAGAGATTGTTATTGTTCCTCTGTGTAAGAAGCACACAGTAAGTGTTGACGTTTGTGCCTTAGTCCTCTGTGCCTTATTGCTCTTGATGTTTTCTTTCCCATCTGAGAAGCCTCTCCCGTGACAGTGTGGAGCAACTCGTGTGAGCTGCGCAAGTCTGAGGTGGAGGGATTGTCTTAAAGGTATTATTCCCCCCGAAATAGTCTCCCAGGCAAAATGCCTTTCTATCCAGGTCTCTCTACGTTCCGTGTGAAAGGCAAGTATTCTAACACGGTCGTTATCCAAACCTTAGTTTGAACAATCTGATACAGTCATTATTAAGTGTTTATATTTGCAATCACTATCTTGCTGACTATAGTACACCGAATGGAGTGCCTGTCACCTGACAGACTGAGCTCAGGCAAATCACAAAACCGATGTAGTTTTACATTTTGTCCACCAGATGGTGAACTATCATCTACTGAAAAACAGCTGCTTGTCCAACATGCAGCATCCTGCCCTAGCTTCCTGATCCAGGAATTTAGAACCCTGACTATAGTCTCACAGGCAGAGCTTCATTTTAGTTGCAACTCAATTTCTACTTAATCAGGATAATTCACCAGCCATCAATAATTTCCAGATCCCAAAGGAAATACATTAACCACATTTAAGAAAGTATGTTACAACCAGATGCCCCCTTTCCAGTATACCTCGGAGCTCGGAATAATCGACCCCCATAGTAAAAGAAAAGCGGTCATTACATTAGTTGTAAAGATAGTACTGTTCATTAACTCTCTGCGGACGTGTTACTACGCTGTTAGTGCCATACAATGCTGCATATTGAATTATTATGAGCTGGCTTTGCTAACAATGGCTAGCTGGTTAACGTAAAACCTTTTTCCTGTGCAACTGGAATGCCACTTGAAGAGGACATGGTTAATGACATGTACTGCTGCCAGCCACTAGGGGGTGATTGTAACACTTAAGTTACATTACATTACATTACATTTCATTTAGCTGACGCTTTTATCCAAAGCGACTTACAATAAGTGCATAAAACCCCCAGGGTACAGACCGAGGACAACAAGAATCAGGAAAGTACAATTTCTTCAAAATAAAGTGAAACTACAAAGTGCTATAAGTAAGTGCCATCAAAGTGCTACTAAAGTGTTAGTTTCAAAAATTGTTAGTGATTTTTTTTTAAGTTAAAAGTTAAAAAAGATAGCAGCAGAACCTGCGAAATATGAGTTAAAAAATAACTCACCTTTACCTTCAATTCCAGCACCTATTTGTCTTCATTTATAGTGCTGACTTGATTCTACTCATTAATGTCCACTGGTTGAAGAAGTTGAACTGTGTAAGTTCAGCTACAGCTGTTTGATTAATCTAAATATATGTTTTATTACTCTATTAATATAATAATGAATTTATAAACAAAATATTATGACAAAAAAACAAGTATGCATTGCAATTCATTATTCCACAACAAAAATAGCCCAGTCTGAACTGCTAATCTGCCTTTTACAGTCCCATTCAAAATCTCTTCTAAATTAAATTAGTGCAAGAGCTTCTTCTATTCAATTAAAAGGAATATATCACATATCTACAACAACATATTATGATAACCAAAGTGAAATTAAAATAACTTTCTGGAGTTATATCAAAACACTGTGTAAATACAAGTTTAGCAGTCTTTTAAAACACTGAGTAATACTGACCCTTTGAACTGAAGTTACACTCAACCTTTTTAACAGGAATAATTAATCTCTCAGTAAAAAAACCCATCAAACTCGACCTTGTGCTGTTGGAATTTAATACCGAAAATACGAAAAAGCGGGCCAGGTTAAAAGTAGACTACCGTAAATGCAAGAACAATTAAAATAGAAATGCTCCTTCAAACTCTAATAATAGGTCTGGGTACGTATAATGCGTGTCCGGTCTGGACCGCGGTCCATCTATTGGGGAGTGGGGACCTATTCTTTGGATGGTCATGGGCCATTTCTTTGGCTTCACCTCCCTCTTCAGGTGAATATATTATTTGACCGTCCGCAGCCACTTTCCTCACGACGATTCGGCACACGTTGCGCAAATCGAGGTACTTTACGTAATCCCTGACGTCAATTACCTCGACGCGTCGTTCCAGCCCTCTTGTGCACCCAGATTATTATGCGTATTTGTTGTTATGAATGTAGTTATAAAAGTTTGTTTGATCAAAACAACTCGTTTTAATCTTTGCAATGTCCAATTTTATGAATACTTAAATTTGAAAAAGTCGTCGAACTAACGATGTTCCCATGATGCACCTGGTGCACCTGCTGAACTGCCATGTGTGGCACGCGCACGCAGAGGTAGCAGTTAGCAGGTAGCAGTTAGCAGGTAGCAGTTAGCAGAGGCTGCCGGAGTCTCCGCGCTTCGCTCCTTCAGCTGTTTGCTCCTGTTGGCCTCACGCTTCTTCACCTCCGGAGCCTCTCAGGTCAGTTCTCCGGCCCTTCACACCACCACTGGTTGGAAAGGGGAGACACTGTTGGGAAATGTTTGTTGTGTCAGAGGCCCGGGACTTCACAGTTTGTTTGGATGATGGGAATAACGTTTTTCAATGTGCGCTTTTTATTTCTCAAAGTCAATATCTTGACCTCTTCAATTTGCCTCGTGAATTAAGCCTTTGCCGACTATTTAATTGAGTGTCGGCTATTAACAAACCGACACATCTTTATTTTCTGTTTTATAGTGTGTTAGGTGGAGTTTGCTCTAATTGATGCTATGAGGTGAATACAACGCAAATCACGCACTTGTTTGTTCTTCTCGAACCGTGCTGCGACTGAAGTCACGTGATCCAGCGTTTGTGAAAACCCGAGTGGTCTGAAGGAGCAGCTGCTTGCGGCAGAATTCAGAAACAAATATTCTTTCAAAAAATCCTTATGAAGTAACCAATATATTTAAGCTCTGTCTTATTCATGGTGACCCCACGGTCAGTATATGGAGTTTCAGAATATATTTACTGTAGAAATCATAGGAAAGTTACAGTGAAAGTTTGCTACTTTATTATATCACTCATAACTTTATCATATTGGAGAGAATCTTTTTTTAATCCTTATGAGGTGACAAAAAATTCTCAACACACAATTGTTCAGGAAGTTCAGAGTAGTCTACTATAGAAATCATGATACAATTTATATTTTATTTATTCAGTCCATCTCAACTCAGCTTACTTTTTCTGAGTTGAGAAAAAGTAAGCTGAGTTACTTTTTCATGAAAAGTTGAGAAAAAGTCAACTAACTAAGTTAGTTAACTAACTTTACATAGTTAGTCTCTCTCAAACTATGTCTCTCTCAAACTATGTAAATTTAAGTTACTATGTAAACTTAAATTTACATAGTGTGTGAGTGGGAACGATTCCCCATGAGAAGTGGCTGAGTTAATTATCAGGTTGAACTACACAATACAACCTGATTTGCCAGTCACTGAGGAGTTTTGCAAGTCGCCAAGAAGAGCTACCGACTCGGGTTTGATCAACAGGCGCCAATCGCTATGTTTAAACTCAATTTCAGAGGCTCGCTGCCAAATCGTAGACTCTGACCAGATCGCCAACCTGCCGGAAATCTAGTCAGAGTAGGCGGCAACTCCAGCCACCAGGTGAAGGAGATTTTATCTACTGCAGTGAGGTCCTGTTCGGATCGAAAAATGTGGCCCAAGCCGCACTATATTCTATGTAACTGCGATGTCGTATGAAGCGTTTCCCCGCTCCTCCACCCTGATGTTTCATTCTGAGCAGGATGACACAGAGGAGCAGGAGGATTACTGGATTCACCTTGTCTCTTCTCTCGTGTTTATGTGACTAAAAATAGTCGGGAGTTTCTCCTGATGAAAGATCACATAGTCTAAGTGACCCTCCTGTGGTTAGAACAACTACAAGACTTCAGATCACTAACAGCAAGTCTTATTGTGGGAAATGCAAAGTGATTCAGGTCTTTCAACTTAACAGCGGTAATCAGAGCCAACAAGTTCAAAACAAATGAGGTCAACATAAGTTAAAGAAGACTGAGTTATAAAAGTGAATTTCTCTTCAAGCTTAAGGACTTTTGAAAATATGGACAATCCTAAACTGAGTTTGTTATGGAACTTCCAGATGAAGCACTAGACTTCCCCCTCCTATCTTGTAGGACTGCAACCAGATCTCTTCTGTTTTGTTGTGAACCTTGTTGAGAGAATTTCTATCCGTCACTTGTGGACATGTTGCTCTGGCACATTCCTGGAAGAAGGGAGGCAGAGAGGCAAGAGAACCAGTCTGTTCAGGTCTCAGGCTTGTCTTTGACATCACAAAGGCATGTACATGATGGCACATATTGTTCTAGACAGGACTTCTCTTTAATAACACATCTTTGATGCAGTGTTTGCATCTGACATTCAGTTACCATAGCCACCATTGCGGTTTTCATACAAAACCATTTAAATGGGACAGAAGTATCCCTTTAAAATAATCATTACATTGCTAAGTCCCATGGGACTTGGAGACAGAAATAAGGTGACCTGTCACAGTGTTAGGTCAACTTAATATTTATGGTGACTTTTGAAGCCCATACTACGAATATATGGACATTAGGTCTGGATTCACAGATTTTTAAGATAACCGTGGTTTCTTAACGTCACGGTTTCATAACCATGAGAATTGTAAAAACTAATATCTAACTATGGTGTCCTGCCTCTCGTGAGTCATGTTCTGTGTGTGCGCCCTTGTTTGTGTCAGCCACTTTACTGAAACGTTAGTTGACAAGAGGGAACTGAAATTATAGCCTCATCTCCACCACCGCTGGAGTTGCTGACCAGCTCGGAGGGACTAGCTGACGCGCTGAGACACACACCTCTCCCCTCTCCCCTCTCCCTCCTCTCGACCATTATAAATGTAGCCGGAGTGTAGTTCACCTAAACCGAGAGGTAATGGTAAAATATGGAAACAGATAATGTGAGCTGAACCAGGACAGTATGACTGTTTACTTTTTCACTATTAGTCAACACTTTGTTCCCAAAACAGAACAACTTCCATTGTTTACCCTTCACGATAAAAGTCCCATACAGATACACAGCTTATGATGAGAGGGCACACACTCTTTACTGACCAACCTTCCACAATAAGGCAACTAAATAATATAGATTGCGTAAATAGATTTTAAATAGCCAAACGTTGCACTTTATTAACTAAATTGATATAGACGATAATAAATGTTTTAGTTCATTAGCTATATATTGCTTGTCCGGTACTTTTCCTTCTACAGTATCGATAATCGCGAAACCCTGATATTTCCTCTGACAATAATTGTGGCACCAAAATTTAATATCGTGGCCACGATATCGTTAATATCGTGGCATCCCTAGTTGACACCAATAACATTAATACGATTAGACAAATATGTATAAGACACTGCAATTTCTGATTACCTTAACCCAGAATAACTATTTTACCTTAAGTCAGCAGTAATCAAATTTGAGATGTGGAGTTTTTTATTACATTACCTTACATTTCATTTAGCTGCAATTTATCCAAAGCGACTTACAATAAGTGCATAAAACCCCCAGGGTACAGACCCAGGACAACAAGAATCAGGAAAGTACAATTTCTTCAAAATAAAGCGAAACAACAGAGTGCTATAAGTCAGTGCCATCAAAGTGCTACTAAAGTGTTAGTTCCTTTTTCTGTCCTGAGTGGCATTATGTACCCATGTATTAGTCTTAATCACAGTATAACATCCTCTAGGAGTATTCACAGCATTTTGCGACATTGACATAAGGGAGTTGCCTACTGCGCATGCCCTGGGTGTGAACAGAAGGATGATATGGTGAACACCCCTTCAACGTTTAAAGTAGGGATGGGCATTCGAGTAAATGGTCTTCGTCGATCGTCGGGAGAATTAATGATACATTTTCGATTAATCATTGATATTTTTATATTAAAATTCACTATTTATAGGCTATATTAAAATGCTCTGAAAATAGAAAAAACGCAGCGTGTTTTCTCATTGAGGTCTTTATTACAAGATGAACAACTCTTGTGGCAGTTAAACGGGTTCTGTTCAATGCTTACACTTGAAAATATGCGCTGCTGCACTGATTAGCCCCGATGAGCGAACAGCAGTTAGCCGCTGGGAGCTAGCTCGATTTGACGGTTCTCGACCTCTCAGTCCTGTTGTTACATTGATTCATGATAAGAAATATTGTGATACTTTAGTATCCAAAGAACCAATGATACCTGTTAAACAGTCGAACTTCAAAATTCAGTACCACACAGTTCCGATTCCTTTCCCATGTTTTCAATATTCACTTACTGACATGTAGGGGTGTAACGGTACATTTATCCCATCTGAATATTTGCAGTACAGGCCTTTCGGTTCGGTATGCACGTGTACCAAACAAATGCAGCGAGTATGCATGTTGAACTTATTTGTGTACTTAAGGGTCTCAAATTAAAAATGCGTGTCATAAACTCTAGAGCAAATCAAACAAACCCAAAGAAAACTTCATTAGAGTTCAGGTCCTGATAACTTCTCATTAATAATGGTGTTTACTGTTAACGTGTGAAGTGAGCGAGGAGTGAGGACATGCGGCAAGATAAATTAATATGGTACAAGGTTCCCGGGGCCGTCGCTGCAAAATATACGTAGAAGAAACCTGACAGTTCGTGAATGCACGCATTGGGGAAAGTATTAACCTACATGAGCAAGATTTAGTCAGAGTTAGAGGTTATATTTGGTTTATTGCCCAGCCACTGTGTTGCAGTCCAATTGATTGAAAAGCAAGGATGTTACATATGATGGCACATTTAAACCAACAGTGAGTAACAAGATGCCTCCAAGACTTCATAGAATTCTTGACTGAACTGTCACAAGACTTTATGGAATGTTAAGGTTGATTCTGTCAGGGATGAAGCTCACCCCTGCTTATTATCTGGTTCTCTGGTGAAACCACATACCTCCATGTTCTGTCATACCTGGGTTACAACGGTTGTAAGGTATTTTTAACCAAATTATTCAATTAGTGGGCAATGTTAGTTAGTTACAGCTTAAGGGGATCTGGGATCGCTGAGAGGTGATTTCTGAAATACCTGCCAAATAGCAGATAAGATGATCACTTGTGAGATTTGAGTTGTAGATAGCAGCCTTGTAGTTGTCTTCTACTGTATCGCCATAAATTCCTACAGTCTCCCCCTGCAATTGAAACTCCTTAAAGTTGTGCATCATGTTTATGCTTTAGCATCGTAGACTCCTGAGTTCCACAGTGCATTCAGTAAGTATTCTGACCCTTCACGTCTCAAAACAAACCCTTGGGACAATCCGTTGGATGCTTGCGGACACTTAGGTGACACCCCAGGGGCAGTATGGAGGGATGTTGTTATTCTGTTTACTTAAATTTGTACTGGATTTGTCTTCATGCTGTTTACCTCTGAGACTCAAAGTGTTTTCTGGACTCAAACACTTCGACTACCTCTGCATCGTAAACTACATGCTTTCATATCATGTTTTCTGGACACCCATGTCATGTTTCTCATGGGGTTATGCATCACTACCCTAAAGGTAATTTTCCAATGCGTATAACAACACCTACATTTTACATATTGATTCTGTAACAAAGCATCCAGGGATTGTTGTTGCCTTCAGCTCACAGCATCTCCAGGCTTTCATAATGCACAATAATACTGATGGAATGTCAATTTTGGTACAATCTATACACAGCTGGCCTTGTCAATCCATTAGATATTAAAGCAAACAGGATGCTCCTTAGCATAACAAAGGATGTGAAGATAATTATAGGTAGATGTCAAAATATCATCACTAGAGCCGCTGTAGATTAAGATGTTTAATCTTTTCTGAATGCCTTGTATTTTGAAATGAAGCCCGTGAGGCAGCTTGTACACCTTATTTTCCCCTCCACTTGCAACATTACAATACATGAATACATGGCGTTATTGGGATTGTACATGCAGAAACCCGATGCAGAACCATAAAACAAGTGCTCTTAAAAGGATTGAGTCCTTTTATTCTCTAATTTCTCATTGTCATTACCTTACTTGGGTTCCTACTGAGGAGACATTAATTTTTTTTAAATGCCTGAAAAATTAACGTTCATTTGGAAACTATAGTATTGAACAAACTTTACTGTATTAAGAGTTAACAGTGCAACTTTTATGAACTATTTGAAGTGTAGGATTAATCTTCAATTTGTGCAATTGTGCTTGTTTCTGGCGTTTTTTTTTAAGTGAACGCAGCAATATGCAAGTAGTATTAATAACAAAATGTAAATTAAGCTAAAGTTTCTATTGTACATCCAGTGTGGCCACAGATCTGCTGTACACCTCATGATGACAGAGCTGGCCGGCCGGCCTGTCTGGTTAGGTAGAGTGCTGCTCTACTTTCAGCCCCGCCCAGATACCTGCAGGGTTTGAAATGCTCTTGTCTGACGAGACAGGCTCAGTCAGGTGTGGCAGTGCTCTGTCTAACACGTAGAAGAGCTGAGCGGAGTTTTACAAAGGACACTAAGATACTGAAAGAGACGTAAAAGGAGAAAACAATCCCACTGTGGAGTATTTTCTTTTACAAGGAACTTTGAGAGGAATTTTACAGCTTTACAATTATACTTGAGCGAAAGCTGAAGTGATCTCATGGGAACCATTGGGGAAGTGGCGTGTTGAGACTTCAGGCCATCAGAGGTGTGTTTCTTTTGTTACTGTGCTACAAAGACTTAACTGATTTCAACTGCTGATGCCTTATTGCTTGGTTTTATGTGCTAGTGGTTAACTACGTTGTCTTCACTATTACTACTTGCTCTTGTGCACTTTTTAATTCATACTCAGAGTAAGGGTGGGTTGTATGGCACATGATAAATGAAATGTTAAAATGTCAGTAGTAGTACATTTATTTAAGTTTTAACCCAGGTTGACTAGAATGACATAATTTACTTGGATACTAAATTATTTATGATATGGTAACATTTCTGAAGGTAGACGAATGTTTGCAATTGTATTTGTATATATTTGTAATGTACACTTGTTCAATTGTAGCTCAGGGCTGCTGTTCAGTTTCTGCACTTGGGAAGACATTTGATAATGCAGTCATAAGTTAACCAATTATCATCAAGAAGGAAATGAAGAACCCAGTTGATGTTTGGTTCAGGAGTAGCAGTTAAAACGGAAGTGGACCATCGCGGTTTTCTGTAAACACAACCTGTGATTGTGTGATAACTGCCTCCTGGCATTAATATCTAACTGCTTCCACAATCTGGTCAGGCTGCTCAAACCTTTAACTGGATTGTCAACTGCAAACTCTTCCTCTTACAGGCCATCGTCAACTGCTGAATGAGACACGTGAATACCAGCAGTTGGGGGGGTGGTGTGTTGCTTATTTATTTTTCCAGTGGAGCAGGAAGAGCCACTAGATTTGCAATGAGCAATGCTTATCCTATTTCATCATTGTGTTGTTTGTTAGGTGACTTCCTACATCACCAGGAAGTTTTAGGTAGTTTTTTACTTTACTTTTACAAATGTGTCTTTTACATTTGAAGTTACTAGCCTCATCTTGTATACTCCGTTATCCTTTCAGTTTGATGGACTGTTTGAATCATAAATCCAAATACAAGCTGGATTAAGGTTTCCAAGTCAAAGGGTCTCAGTTGTCTGACAAATGGAATGGTTTAATACCTTCACATTTGCATCTATTGAAAAATATATTTATTTAACAGCGTCGAGCTGGGTAGGACAAGATGCAAAACAAGAATTTGATTAGAACAGAGATATGAAGGGAATATATTATAGGTGACATTTATGGCAGAGAGCAAGATGTACGGAGAAATGTACTGTTACTGTATCTCCCAGCAGTCATTGCATTCACGTGTAGTACACTGTGTACTCCTCAGCACACTGCCTGAATTCCGATGGGGTAGTGCTGTTCAAAAACACTTGGCACTCAACGGATATGACTGTCTCAACTATGGCCGCCATTGTTGGCTGCCAAAATATCTGCCGGATGCTTGGCTAACTTGGCCCTGAAATTTAAAGACTTATGAATTGAAGTTTTACTTTCACGTGTGAAAGTAAAACGTCATGACATGCAACATAGAAATTATGACATATTTTCCGTTCTCTCACCATTTTCACAGATTTTAAAGTGTTTGTAAGTCCCATGCTGCTGCATAGCTATGATGTTGATTGTTGAGACTGTGCGCCATCGAGGAGCTCTTAGTCCCACGTGTTGCCATATCTGTCAGGATGAAGGCCCTCATGCGATGAAAATGGAAGTACAAAAAAAAACACACGTGACTGTGAACAAATTGGACTCCAACAAATTGGAGCACACCAAAAAGTATTCACAAGCTTACTCTAATGCTGCACCTATCTTTTTTTTTATATATATATATTATTCTAACGATAATCTTTTTAGATTGATCCATTTTTTTTACATTTCAGGAACTCAAGATGAGGTTATGAATTGCGAGGAAAAAAATATTAGAAAAGTGAAAAAAGCCAAAGGTACATAAACTGAAAAGTTAATTTTTTTTTAAACTACCTATCATTAACTATTGGCAACCCAAAAGATTGCTCTCAGTAACACTACTCCCCAGTATACGACTTGGGATTTTCACCCTTTTGGACCCTGTCTCTAAAAACTGTAGCACAACGTGCTACAGTTTTTCTTTGGTAAACTTTATGTAACGCTGATGATCCAGACATGAGGCTTTTGGGTAGTGTTGTTCTTCTTTTTGACGAACACCTTTTTGGTAGAGCACAGTTTATATCGTACAACTTGTAGCTTCTACAGCACTATATATAATTGTTGTACACTACTTCGTAGCTTGTACTACATGGGATGGTTACAACATTATAGCTGATAATTAATATCTCTATTCATAAAATGGACTACATTATAACTTCTGGAACCATTGAGCTCAGTCCTATCTTGTATTTATGTTTAACTCTGTATATGTACTTTTTAAACAAGAGGACTAATAAAATTATCAGCATACTCTGAATAGTTACAGATCATTATTGGATTGTTTTACTTCATGATTGATTCATCACTGTAACTGTTGTTGTTCCGTGCAGACCCTCGTACATTTGCCATGAGACTCGCCCTGCCCTGAAGATCCTTCGATTCGATGCAACGACTTCCTTTTCACGTTATATCCATGGACCCTCAGGTGTGCCCCCTCCGACTGGACAGTAGCCAGTCTGTGATGAGCCTCGACAAGTCCCCCGCCAGCACATTTAAACCTGCCCACTCACGGAGCAGCAGCACTGGCTCCTCCAAACATTCAAAGCAGGTAACCAGTTTAAAGAAGGAAAACAAACATTTTATTGTATTTTGCACTATTTTGGGCTGCACCTATCAATTCCTCTAGCTATTAATTCTTCGATTAATCTATGTATTTATAGAGACAATAAGTCGGAGTGGGATATAAGATGACTGTTCAATTGTTAGATGTGTTGAGATTTATCATCTGTAAAATTCTTTGAGACTTTAGTCAGATGTGAAACAGAAATATTTAAATTATAGCTTTTGCTCCTTTTATTTTATTTTCCTGAAGTTAAGCCATTTATCTGAACATGCAGCCCTACTTATTATGACTTATACTTTTTATTTAGTTGAATATTATACATATCTGCAATCATACATGACATTAAATATTGTGAGTTTTTGAAGCGTACTGAATTCATTTGATTTGACAGTCAGGTATTTAGTACATGCAGATGTTGATACAACTCCTCTGCTACTTAAATGTATAGTTAGACATTATGATCTTCCGGACCTTTGCTTCAAGAAATTCTTTAACTGGAGCTTTAAATTTTAGTTGAATACCCCTGCTATAGATGATTGTGGGCAAAATTGTTTTGCTTCAGCTTGTTCGTCAAGTGAATCCATGCTATGAATGTGCAAAACCACCTTCCTTAAAATGCATTGACAAACGATTGATATATCATTTTATTGATGACGTCGATATGTGATCCCAGCCCTATCTGTAGATTTTTCCCAACATTGGAAAAGCATTGGAGGAAATTGAAAAAAGTTAACTGTGGCTATGAAATATCTGATAGTGTGAGGGTTTTAGTTATCACTTTGCTTAGCATTAATGTTCGTCCATACAGGTTATCCATCGGCTCTGATTAGTTAAATGTGATTCCTCAAATTCCTTTGTCTCAGAATATGTTCACACACTAAGTCTTATAATTCTTTTTCGTTTAATCTGGTGTATTTCCTGAACATGGTTTATTTTGCAATTTCTGTCTGTGTTAGTCCCGTAACTGGGAGGTGTTGGAAGATATGCAGCCCCTGGATCTCGGTCTAGTTTCCGGCTCCTCTCTGGAACTTGCTATCCCTGGGATTTGTGAGGGCTACTTGATGAAGAGGAGGAAGTACCCGCTCAAAGGCTGGCACAAGGTGAGCATAGCATGTGCATGTTTCTATTCTGTTAAGTCAATATTGCACTGAATCATGCCTGCTCTTTTATTGTCTAACATCTCACTCTGATCGCCCTTTTCAGAGATACTTCCTTTTAGAGAAAGGAATTCTCAAGTACTCAAAAGCACAGCAAGATGTAAGTTAAGAGAGCTGCACCTTCCTGGCCCACAAACTGGAGCTCTTGTGTTAATAAATTGATTCCAGTGTGGCCTCAGATGAATGTAAATTAGTTTGATGGGTAAAAAGGGAATGTATAAAAAAAGCCTTATCATTGTGTTTTAGATTCAAAGAGGGAAGCTCCATGGCTCCCTTGACGTCAGTCTGGCTGTTATGTCCATAAACAAGAAGTCCAAACGCATAGACCTGGATGCTGGAGACAACCTTTACCATGTCAAGGTAACCTACACAATGCAGACATGGTTATGCTATGTTTAGGGACACATAAAGCAGTTTAATGCAATTTCCAAAACATTGTTTGAGGATCACATGAGCCTCATAAATTAAACAATTAAGACTTAAGCCGCTAAATATAAACGCACACTGTTGCCTAAGCAAGAATACGAACACCTTGAACAGCGGACAGAATTGCAGCGTTAAAATATATATATATATTTATTTTTTTTGAACTATCCTCTAAGGCAGTCGTGAAGAAAATAACATTTGATAGCTTAAACATTTAGTTTCATTTTAAATCATTGCCTTGGCCCAGAACTTAATGAAAGCCTGCAAGCTAAGATTACGTATAGTTAACCTAACCCTCTTAAGCTTGGCTTACACTGTACAATTTAGGCCAGTTTTTGCCCAATCTCTGAGGAGTCATATGATTTTCAGCTTCTTTGTGCATCTTTTATTGTGAAGTGTACCAGGTTGAGCGAGCAGCGGTTACGTCATCCTCTTGCACAGTTGTAGCAGAAGTTTTTTTTTCCATTTTCTGAAAGATAGCAAACACATTGAAAGCCAACTGAACTGAAGCCTGAAGTATTAAACAAGGTGTAGTTATCTCAATGCTGAAACACCAGGCACATCATGTCACTTCAGTGTCATCTGAAACCCTACTTCAAAAACCTTTTGGGAGGCTCAGAGCACTTAAAAAAATCCAACCTTATATCACTGTTCCAGCAAATATTTCAGCGAATGACAATGTCTTTCGGCTGGCTCTAAAGGGAAAGGCATGCAAATGCTGCAGCTGGTCTTGATATTATTTATCTGCATATGTTGTATCCCTTCTATATGTATTAAATTATCCAAATTAAGAAATGTTCAGTACCTGTTTCATCTGATGTAAACATAGGTGTATTACTTTCTGCTTGTTCCCCCTCTTTTTAGTTCATGTATAACCTCCTTTATTCTCTCTCCCTCTCCTTTCTGTTAGGCAAAGACCCACGATATCTTCTATATCTGGTTGACCAAGCTGTGCGCCCATCGTGTATTTAGGAAAAATGAGGCGATGAGTGTCCATCATGGCGTTCTTCATGCTCTCTCCATGGGCCAGAGTACCCTCCCAGGCATGGCCACCTTTGCCCAGCAAAGCAGAGCAACAGTAAGTACAGATTCCTGCTGCAGTTAATGCAAAATTTAACAAAACACATTCCTGATGATTATTCCTCGTATGGTAAGATTTTAGATTTGTTAGTTTAGGTACAGGATTTTCATATGAATGTCTTTTCTAACTTACGAGAAAGCAAAGTTCCAGTGAAACTGTTTAAACAGAGTACATCCTAAATGATTACAACTCAGGCCAAGGATGTTATCTCCCCTATGGCCCAACAGCCCCCATACATTTTCTCAAGCTGCAATAACTTTCAGACACTCAGATATTTGTTCCCTAAAAGTGTGCCTTATTTTTTTGTCATCAAGGTCCATTCATTATTTTCTTTGAAATCGGTGAAAAGATAAAGAAACTCATATCTCACAATGTTAAAGAAAGTTAAAACCGTTACAACCGTAGTGGATACGTATATCAGTGAACACAACCCAGGCCAAATTTGAGGAAGCTGCTCTATGTACACATTTTTTAATCTCATGCATTCAACCTTAATAGTTGTATTTATAGGTAGGGTTTTTAATCCCAGAAAAGCTATTAAGAGCAGGCTACATACATCCCACCCCCTACCATCGACCCTATCGTCAAAGTTACTCCCCCAAAACAAATGAACATGTTACGTCTGACAACAGCAAGAGGCAGAGTTTTCTGTGACTCAATCACTAGCTTCTGGGTATTATCTCTGCTTCAATGGTGTATGTGTCTCTGGCTTGTGAAGACCTGTGTGGGGTGAAGGCAGGTTGGTTAGTGACAGATGGGTACACTAAACAATCATTTCATCTTGACTGACTGATTATTACAGTAATGTGATGGCTGAGGATACTTTGTTTTCAGATGACTATATATTGATGGCTATCAGTACGTGAAGAGGAATTCAACTAAAGTGTTTCAGATACGACACAACTTAACAACCCTACTTTCAAGGGACTGTATTCAATGCTAAAAGTTTATCTCCCTTGTTATTTCAATTCAAAACGCGATTTCTTTATTTTTTATTATCAATAATAAGATGCTACAAATGTTTTTATGCCTTGTACACACGTGACAGTGTCGCAGTTCATTTGGAGAAGTGATTTGCATTCTTAATACACCAAGTAACTCAAATTCATCCCACATTGAAGAATCTAGACAGCAGTCATTGGTTTTTATTGCAGCTGAAATTGTGATGGGTTTAATTTTCCAGCCTCCTCACTATGCCAGCTCAGCCTCAGTGTACCACACAGAGATGGGAAGCCCCGCACCTGCTATGGCCTCCCAGCCAGCATTGACAAACAAGGTGTCGGCATGGCTGGAGCAGACCCACAACATTGATTCAACCACTAATGGTGAGAGCCACCAGAAATCCTGATCCTCATATGGAAGCTTTTCTTAATGAGGGATGAACGTAACAGAAGCAAATCTTTATATGCGTTTTCACTTGATCTCTCATCTGACATTCTCTCCGTTAGACCTGGCTCGCTGTCAGACAGAGCTGACAGAACTGGCTCAGCTAATCCAGCGACTCCATTGGCTAGAAGGAGGCCTGCCAGTCACTAACTCAGACCTGGAGATGCGAATCAGCATGCAGGTGAGTGTTGGGGTTCCTTAGACTACCTCACAGGAAAAGTAACAACGGGGTCAGATTATTTGACGCATGTCTCACCCAAGATTGTTTATGAAACGGCTGACAACAATGCCCTGAATAGGATAACACATCACTGATCTTCAAGGGGGATATTAAGCTTCGTGAACCAACTTATTGATTCAAGATACTGTAGACGATCTGGAATTCGTCAGTCTACAAATACATAGCAACAGAATTACTGGCGTTTATTTAATTTTCTTTGAACTAAGCTTTAACAGTCTTGGCCTTTTCGTTTCAGAATCTTTCCCTGGAAAAACCCAAGAAGAGGACGGTTAAGGGGTTTGGTCACTCAAGGACTTTGTCCCGTGTTGAAGCCATGGGGGGAATGGTAAGACTGACTTCACTACTTTACCGTATGTGCTCTTGTTATGATTGATTCATGTCAATGTTTTTGTTAATACGTTGAGTCCACCTCTTCTTCTTCTTGTGATCTCAGTTCACTTCCAGCCACCTGAGCACCAATCCCAGCTCTGGCTTGGGAGCATCTGTTCAGAATATACCGAACCATGTCTACTCTCAGCTGTCCAACCCTCAGGTCACTTCACCCGAGGCCAAGAAACTCCACCAGGACATCTGCACTGTCTCCCAGAGGGGTACAGACTTTTGACTTCTAACATCTCTATTTCTCTGAATAATTTTGAGTTATTGTTGGATGGTCAATGCATTTCCTACTTGATTGTTCTGAAATCCGATTAAAAAAAAATTGATTTAAGAGAAACATCAGTCAACTTTAGTCACTGATCAGGTACGGCTCTGTCAATACCTTATTGAATCTCTATTAGTATTTACAAGTAATTTATGTTTTAATTTAAGTTCCAATAAAATTCTCTGTCTAGATCTGTCGTCACTTTTTGGCGAAGAAAGTAGAAATGCTAGTTTTTAGTTGGAGCTACGAAATGCATACCCATGAACAGTCAGTAAGTTAACTTAATTAATGTTCACACCCTGTAAATAACCAATGTTTCCCAACGAACTGCATAAAGTGGCTGACAAAATCTGTTGATGAAAGAATGAGCTAAATGGGCTCCACATTTCTATATGATCTTTATAGTAATTGTTTTAAATCGTTTTAACGCACAACAATCTTAAGGGAAGAGTAAAATTACAATGCAGACAAGATCTGAGATTGAGAAGTTTTTTCTAAAGTGTTTTATCTTTGTTTCAGTTCATTCTTCTCTCAGGACCATTCATGATGTTTTATCCTTGGAAAGAGAGAGACTGAGGCAGGCTTGGACAAGCCCTGACCTGAGGCAGAACACCTCCCACCAGCTTGCCACACTGTGCAGCACACTGTCAGAGGTAACACAAACAAACACACAAAAACTGACAAAATTGGGATACATACAAACAAAACTCAAACCGTCCTCCTTCATTTAACATCAGATTACGACAACAGAATGACATGAATTAATTAGCGTTCACTTAGCCTGCTGGAATCCCTGAGTGGAAACTCAGATTTCCTGTGCAAAATATTAGTATCTGCTTGCAAAAGACAGCGAGGGCCAAGCCCTCATGGTGTGTAGGAGAGGTGCTGTGTGAAACTGTTTAGCAGGTTTGGGCTGTATCAAGACAGGATAGACACAAGTTGTCAGAGGTGTGACCTGACAGAACACACCTCAAGTCTTTCTCTCCCTCTTTCCACACACAAAGACTCAAATAGAAGAATCGCTTTCACATACTGAAATTGAGCAGTTGCATCAGTCGATGGGCGTGTTAATACCTGCTGTCAAACTGTCGCTGCTCGGTAACAGTTGTAGTTTGCTGGTACGTGAGGTTTCATCTCCACTGCCTGTCTCCTTTCTTACTGTGCTGCATAGCTCTGTGTGTTTTAACGCGTCGTTGTGACTTTGAGCTTTGCTTTGTTGTTTGTTGCTTGGCACTTAAATTCCTGTTCTCTTCTCTGCACTGAGCTTGTAGATGAAGTCATTAGTGTTTATTAAAAGCGGAGGGTTAGATGAAAAATTAGTTTCATCATCCTGCCGCATAAACATGTAGACATTAGTGACACGTTGCTCTACACTACGTGATGTGGAGTCTGCATGTTTTTAAATGTCTCTGCTTCCTCTTCTTGTGTCCTGCATGGCTGCTCTGTATGTGTGCATGTCCATGCTCGTCTGTAGCTTGACATACAGTCACATCTGACCAAAGTCCACTCGCTTTCCCTGTCCTCTGACTCTACTGAAGAATCCTTCTGCACAGTCCGTCCAGACCAGGTGTGTACTGCATTGTGCTTTTGTATGTGAAAGTCAGTTTGTCCCTTTGTGTATGGCAATTCAGCCATCTGCATTCATCCTTACCTTGTTTGTCTGATGTTTGTCAAACAATTATTGGCAAAGTGTTGACATGAGCCCAGAGGCTATCACAAAAGAGCACAATCTGCTACAAGCCAATTCAAATGAATGAGTTGTCATGTAGTTCGTATGATTGGGTAGCAATTTACACACTTGCACTAAAGTGTGTTGACGTTCGGTGGATTGTACCGGTAAGAATTTAACCTCACATCTAATTGTGTGTGGGAGTTGATTGTCTCTGATGACGGGTCTCCTCACATGCCTGTTGGCTATTGTTCTGTCTCCTCTTTGTACTTTGCACACTGCAGAAAAATAAGTGTGTTGATCCTATTCCTCTCATTGCTCTCGCCCTCCTCCTCTGCTCCCCCCAACAGAGGACACCATCTATGGGTCGTCACGTTCAACGTGCGCCCTCAGTGGCCGAATCTATGGCAGAGTATTTTGACGCCAGTGAAGTGATTGTGTGCGAGAGCTCATCAGAGGCTGAGGCTTCGGATGAGTCTGGCCTAAGTGACATCACCACCACCAGCAACTCTGAGCCGGAAGAGGGACACAGTGAGTGTTAAAGTGGAAATTAATCACTTAATGTATTTAGCATAATTTTAAAGAGGGATTCCTGCCCTAAAAATCCTTAGAGATTTTGACAGTAAAGCTGAGGCGACAAGAACATCTATATATTCTGCTAGCACTGGATGTTTACTTAAAGAACCGGAAATGTACTTATTTTACAGAATTTTTTTTTCTGAATCATATATATATATATATCAGAAATATAATAACTGATGCATTTTATGTTGCTAGATACAATATCAATTATTTTATGTACTAATGTGTAGCTTAACCAGCAATATAAACATTTCTTAAACATATATTTTAATCATATGAATATAACATTTTAAAAGTTATTAATGGGGCGGCTGAGGGATAGTGGTTGTCCTTCAGAAGGTTTGGTGGTTCAATCCTCAGTCTTCACCTTCTGCATGCTGAAAGGTCCTTGGGCAATATACTAAACCCCTAAAAGACCCCTCGTAGATGTTGAATGCACTAGTTTTAAGTCATTTGGAAAAAAAAGCATCTACCAAATGATATGTAATATAATAATTACCCAATATTAAATAATGTTATGTAGTGGATCCTAACTGGCGGCAATGGACAATGACTGGACTATAGTGGATCCGATCTTGATGGTGGATCATGATCTTGCTGGCTGCTGACCTTAGACTATGATTGCTGCAAGACTGCTTGACGTATAGTATTGAAGTTATCCTTCAAAATGTTTACCCTCATCAATGCTGCTTAAACCAGTATCTTGATGTTTCTCACACTTGACATCTATTGCACTGGAAGAGGGATCCCTCACATGTGGGTCTCTCTGAGGTTACTACATATTTTTACCCTGTTAAAAGGGTTTTTAGTAGTTTTTCCTTACTCTTGTTGAGGGTTAAGGACAAAGGATGTCTAACCACGTTAAAGCCCTATGAGTAGGGTTGCCAACCGTCCCTTGAAAAAGGGAATCGTCCCGTATTTAGAAACAAAAGCACCCGTCCCGTATTGAGCTGAAAAGGGACGCACTTTGTCCCGTATTACTGTGAGATTAAAAAAATGGTCAGTAAAAGGCCAATGGAAAATTAATAACAGGGCGCTTTATATGAACATTTACGGTAAACTTGTTCCCAGGCAATGTCCTGCTCTGGGATCAATGAGCTGACAGCATATTCACACACGCGTACGATGATACAAAATACGTTCATCCCATTGGTCGAGGAGGTACTGTTGCTCGCGGAGAAGATAGTGGGAGATAAGTAAGTATAAGAGAAGAGCGTGGAAGGCAACAAAGCAGCATGGGTGACAGTGACACAGACGCCGACACTGCTTTACGGGGCGGTACAGCTTTGAGCAGCAATACGACTCGTACTCCTCCGAGAAAAAAACAGAAAAAGATGCAAAAATACCTGCCCGCGATGGACGTTCCGACGCACGTGCAGTGCATTGTGGGATTTGTAGTATTATGGAGGTGCAAGCGATATACCGGCAGGGCCAGGTGTAATAGTAAATAGATTTGGTCATGCGGGCCAAAGATAATTCATTCAAGGGCCGTATGGGGCCCGCGGGAAAATAAATTAATGCGAAAATGTTTTTTTTTAACCGGATTATTAAAACAAGATACAGCTTTCTATTTATTGTTTTATATTAATGTATACAGTTTTAAGTTAAGCAAGACAGGTTTATGTTTAAGAAAGATTCTTATTTTATTCAGTTAATTTTGTTTATTATTAAAGTGAATTGCTGGATAATAATTCGTTTTTCATGTGTTCATGTCACTCAAAAATATGCATCTAATTCAATTCACGGTCAAATAGTTAAAAAATCGTTTCACTAACAAAAAAAGGGGCAAAAAGAATTCACCACGACAGGAAGGGTGAAGGCAATCGAGTCGGCCGGCCCTGCCAATGAGGTGTCCCTTATTTATTTTTCAGGGAGTTGGCAACCCTACCTATGAGACAAATTGCGATATGTGAATATGGGCTATACAAATACAATTTGATCGATTTGATAGTACAAGTATTGCGTACATCACAAAGGAATACATAACCACCACTCAAAATTTTAAAATTTGTAATATAAGCAGAAGTCTGAGCTTGTGAACATCAGGACATACTAGCATTAGCTTAATGTTAAACAAAGGGTACAATCACCTTAATCAGTGTCATACTCAGTGATATAGCCTCCAAATTGGTGGTTTAAAGTAAATGTAAGAGCGTAACATTGAGACATTTTGCTGGCGTTACATGGTTGTATTAGCTCAGGTTTATGACCTGATGACCTTAGCTTCCTAATGTGACTACTGCTAGCTAACGTTTGCGAGCTGTCTGTCGCTAGCTTGCTCATTAACAAGTCTACTAATGTTAGCTTCCAAGCTGAGACTGCAAATAAGGATATTAAAGTTAATTTAAAATTGTTTCTCTGTCTAGTCTTCTGACATATGTTCCACTAATTACTAAAAAATGGCGCAGATCACACAGACACATGCCAGTAACAGCAATAAATGTTTTTTTTAATTTTTTTTAAAATAAATTACTTAAATAAATAGATTGTGCCACGTTCTTTAAAACAAGCATCCTTTAACCAGGAGCAGTCAAATAACCTGCAAAACCACAATTTTTTTCTTACCAGCAAGACATAATATGGACATTGAATGTAATGAGTGACTCTCCTCCTCCTTTTCCAGCCACTGTCACCCTCAACTACAGAGACAGTCTGAACAATGCTTCTAACGGATCCAGCCAAGCGCCCACCAGTACTGGTAATGCCACCTATTCACACCATACTTGGATCATATAATTTACAGTTTTAGTGACTTCAAGTCTCATGTCTTAGTTAATTTATAAAAGACTACTATTTTTGGTGAAGTTTGCCGATTCAAGATGAAAACATTAATTGGAGAAAGACAAAATGCTATTACTTTCTTAATCAGCAAGTATGACCCACTTACTTTAACTGTGTTGGTCATGAGTGAAACTGCTTCCTGATGCAAACATTAAAGTATACATCAAACTTATTTTCTAACATTCAACTGTGTATCCTCAGAAAACAAATTTATTTAGACATACTGTTTGTCTTAGTGATATATATATATATATATATCTATATCTGAGGGGGAATAATTCTAATATTTCAGTTTAATACCGGTACTTTCAATCTATTAGTCTTTTTTTCTTTCTCAAACTTGATTTTTTTTCTTTTTTATATACATCTATTATAATTATATTTTTTTGTCTATGCATTTTTGACTCATGAAGCATTTTAAGATCTTAAATTCCCCTGAATTATACTGGTTTGTGTTATCCAGGTCGTCGCACCACCCTCCCTGCCCCAGGAGCAGACAATAGCCAAATTGGAATCATGACCATCCTGTATAACAACATTGGCAAGGACCTGTCAAGAGTCTCCATGCCGGTCGCTCTAAATGAGCCACTGTCTCTGATGCAGAGAGTCAGTGAAGAGCTGGAGTACTCAGAGCTGCTAGACATCGCCAACAGCATTGACGATCCTTATGAGCGAATGGTGAGTTTGGTTTCCTAAGATCACTAATCGGCTGGATCCGTGAAGGAGTTGAACTCATTGCTAACTTTATCAATGATTTTTTTTTCTATCTCCATGTTAAAAGGTTTACGTGGCAACATTCTCCATCTCTGGCTACGCCTGGGCGTCCTGGAGGAATCATTACAAACCCTTCAATCCTGTTCTAGGAGAAACGTATGAGAGTCACAGAGAAGAACGAGGCTTCCATTACATCGCCGAGCAGGTAACCAGCAGGAAGGGAGGAACAAATATATTGACAAAATCTCTACCATTTTGGTTTGGAACAAGATGTATGCATGTGTGTTGTTTACAGGTCTCCCATCACCCACCCATCTCTGCCTGCCACGCTGATTCAGAAAACTTCACGTTCTGGCAAGGTAGGAGCAGTGTGTGTGAAAAGTGCTTGATCCACCTGTTCTGTATGACCACCGTAAAACCTAACACTATTAGTTTCTGTTGGTCTGTCTGCTCTTAGATCAGAGATGGAAGAACAAGTTTTGGGGGAAATCAATGGAAGTCATCTCTAGCTCACTGGTCAACGTTGCCCTGCCCAAGTGAGCCACTGCTTCCTTTAACAAAACCAGTGACACAATACAGTATAGAAATTAAGATAGACATTATTGATTGATTGACCCGTTTTGTGTGTGAAGGTATGGGGATCACTATGAATGGAACAAGGTAGTGACATGTATCCACAATGTGCTGAGTCAGCAGCGCTGGCTGGAACACTATGGTGAGGTGGTCATCAAAAACACAAAGAGCGACGTCTGCACCTGCAAGATTACCTTCGTCAAGGTGAGGCCACCCGCCGTCTCTCACTGCTTAATCAGTGAAAAGTCAAAATCCTGCACATTGACTCTTCCTGTTCTTCTGTTTAACCACTCTGACCCTTTATATTCTAGTCCCGATACTGGAGCTCAGAAAACAGTAAGAACGAGGTGCAGGGTGTGGTTCTGGACAAGGCTGGAGAGGTGGTCCATCGCTTTGGAGGCCTCTGGCATGAAGGCATCTTCTGCGACACCCTTCCTACACCAGCGTGCATCTGGAAGCCCAGTGAGTAGAGTCCTTTGTGATGTTAATGTCCTAACACATTCAGCTTTTGACTTTGTCTACAGTGATGTATGTAAAGAGTATTAGTAAGGTGTTGGGTACGGTTGTCAGGATAACCGGTTTTTCAGTGTTCAGGCACACACCAATTACAAAATTAGCCCACTGGCCACACCGTCTACTTAATTTTCTTTGTAGGCATTAAACCCATTTGATTTTCACATGGTAAAACCCACGTTCATCAAGGAACGTTTTAAAAATAACAAACGTAGTCACACGATGTGTCCAACCCATGCAGCACCAGTCACATTGGTGCAGTGGAGTCTGATCATGTGTTGAGAGGAAGGCTTACTGACATTGAGCAAGATTTAGTGGAAAAAAAAACATATGTATTAAGCCTAGTTCTGCCTGCTTGAAAAATACTTTAAAAAGTGAATGGACTTTGTGATTTATACTTGGTTATGTCATGGGAAGTGTAAAATCGTATATTATGGAACTTGTCGTGATAAATTAGACTATGGGTGCTATAGTCGTGTTACATAATTAAAGGACACCTTCAATCTAGCCAAATCAAATGTCAAAGATCAATATAAGAGCTCTACAGACACTAAGCTGACACATCCTTTCCTCCCTAAACCATTCATTTTTAGAACGTCTTGTCTTACAAAGATACAGAAAGAATTTACCAATACTGGTTGAAAAGCTGCTCTGCCCTGCTGTGTTCACCAGATGGGTCAAAAGCAGAGGACAAATTTCCCCTCATTTGCATGTCGTGTGTCTGTGAATGTGTGTGGGATCAATAAATGTATCTCTTGTATCTTGGTGGGCTTTCTCCACATTGTCCAGCGGTTGAGTTCCTGATATTGACAAAGTTCTTTCCTGTTTAGATGTGCAGCCTGAGGATCACGCCCAGTTTTATGGCTTCTCACATTACGCCAGAGAGTTAAACGAATTGACACCTGAGCTGAAGGCTGTTCTTCCACCCACCGACACACGCTTCAGACCAGACCAGAGGTACAATTTTTTGTATTTGTTTAAAAAGAGGAATGTCTTGCTGTCCTATCTTCCAGGTTGAAGAGTTTAATTATGCGGAGGCTTTTGCTCCAGAGGTAGAGCGGGTAGTACACTAAATTGCAATCTCCTAAAGTTTGCATGTAGAAGTGTGCGGGGGCAAAGTACTGAACCGCAAATGCCCCAATGATGCACTCTGTGTGCAAGTGTGTGTGTTAAGTTTAGCATGAACATGTTTGTGACTGGATGTGTAACACTGAGTAAATGCTAAGAAGATAAATGTAGTCGGTCCATTCACCATTTAACTCCTGTTTCTCTTCATCAGGCTTCTGGAGGATGGGGAAACTGCAAAGGCAGACAAAAAGAAGGATGAGGTGGAGGAGAAGCAGCGGGAAAGGAGGAAGGAAATGGAGAAGAGAGGGGAGGAGCACATCCCCAGGTTTTTCAGGTGAGCTGCTGTGTTTTTGAACACTGGATGGAAAATTTGAAATGAAATGTGTGTACATTAGACACCACTAAAAGGTGCCTTATCGTCATTATCAGAAATGCTTGATTCCTACAGTGTTTTCATCTACAGGTGTTACCGGTTTGTGATTTCAAACACTTCATTTGTCAGGGGGCCTGTTAATAAAAGATTAATGAGCAACCACATGAATAATTTGCTATTTTGCTCAGATGAGATGTAATGGGGTAGTTTTAAAAGGTTTATTCAAAAGGGTTAGGCTAGATGTCTCGTTTTCAGTCTTAATTCTAAGCTACCTGGCAATGGCTTTTATACAGTGTTATTCTTTTCAACCATCCTACTCAACCTATAACCAATAAGTCAGACATCAAAAGTCAAATTCTGGTCAAGAAAAGGGTGGGCTTGATATAAGAGGAAGAGATCAAAAAAGATGTTAAAGATTTTCATTTGTAAAGATGTTTAAATGTTAGAAAATTGGTTGAGACTTTTAATTGAAAATTTAACAAATAAGAGGGAAACTTAAATTACACCTTTTACGTTTTATTTTTAACATGACAAAAATTTACTTATTTGTTATACCTCCTATTCAGTAAGAAAATTGACAATAAATAATGTCAAATATTATTTCAAGTTGTTGACGAAACACCTAAGTTGATACATCTAATATTTCAATATATTGCTCTGATTCATCACGCCAGTTGGACTTTATCATGTTTTGGACCTCACCTTCAGGGAAAGTGCTCTATCGGGACCTCTCTGAATTTAACTGAACCCCCCTGCTGTACAGATATGACTCAAACTACTCCTTTTAGAAGGTTTAACATTCCTTTTATTTACCAGCTGAGTAACAAATGGTAGTGATTTTCTTTTTTATGTTTTCAGGAAAACTCTTGATGAGGCCGGCAGAGAAGTGTGGTTGTACAACGGTACATACTGGAAGCTCCGCAAAGACCCAGGTTTCGCCAACATGGAGAACCTGGACCTGTGGTAGGTTACTGCACCCGTTATGTGAGGCTCAGTCAAACCAGCCAGGAGCTAAAATGAGAAGATGAATTTGGGAAAGCAGCCCTCTATTGGTTAAAATGACCATTTGTGTTCATGTTAGTCCAGTAATAAATGCCTGAATATACTGTAAAGTGACTGGTGTGGAGGAGTGGGATGTAAGAACGCATCCGTCAACCTCTCATTGAGGTGAAGTGCCGCAGTGGAACAAATGAAGACTGATTCCGATTTTGCCGGATGTCTTTGCAGCCTTTCGCCTACCTATTAGCAATAACAGTTACTACGATCATTCACAATTGAAACACAAATCTTAACTTACATTCCACTGTCAAATTGAATCACTGCCCTCCAGAAAAATGTTGGTAAAATTGTTGAGTTTCCCTCTCAGGACTGATGAGGCCTATCATCATGTAAAGTTCTTGTATCATATTTGTGGGGAAAATACCATCGTTTGTTATACCATTTTATTTAGTTTTTTAACATTTCTATAAAAATAGTAGTCGGGCTCTTTTTGTATGACAGAGTTCAGAAATAAATTCAGATGCATATTTTCCTGCTGAGGACTTCAGCACACATGGAGGACTAATCCGGTGCTTGTGGTGTATGTTATAGGTGAACTGGTGCTGTCCTGCTTCTTTTTTCAGTGAGTCTTAATGTGTAAACTCCTATTGATTTGGAAAAATGGTGCGTATTTTATTCTCTGATTAGTTCTGGCACATCGGTTACATAAATTTGACTATTCTAAGTTGATGCAATGAAATATTTTTTTTATTGATGTTTCAACGATGGATTTTAATAGGAAAAGAGACTACTGTTTAATCAAATATTTTTTTCTTTGTTCTTGTTTCAAATAAAAAATTCCATAATCAAAATTGTTTCTTGAAATAATCTTCACCTTCTGTAAATAATAAGTAGAATCTGGCCAAATTCAATATAGTTGTAAAAATGTTATTGAAGTTATTTACATTTGGAATTGCTATCTGAATATTATGTACAGGATAATAGTGTCTAAATTCCACAGATACTGCCTTCTCTCTAAACAGTACCCACATTGTATTGTCTACTCCTGGGGACTTTCATATCTAATTCAGATACCCAGACAGAGAGGTACCAACTTGAACTCTTTTGCCATTTCACCGGTGGCAAGGCGTAAGGACACAATGTGATTTAGTTATGCATACTTTAAACTTGGCTTTCCAATAGGTGACGCAGGAGACTCTGGGGGGAGACAACTTCAGACTTGGAGGTGACAAATGCTCATGTTACTGTATTAGCGTTTTTATATTTTTTCACCTTCTGGTCTACTGATGCATCAATTAAAATCTCTGTAAGACATCAGCTGCTGCCTGAGTATTGCTTTCACTTGCTTCCAGAAAACGTCAAGAACACCATCCTTTATTATTTTAGCATTAATGGAAGTTTAAGAAATCAAAGTGTACCCACAAGCCTAGGTAGCCAAACCTAGATCGTCTGTACAATAAATGTGAGCAGTCACACAATAGGAAAAGTTGAAAACCCACCACAGTCTAGTCAAACTTAAACGGAAGTGAAAATGAAATAAAATAGAGAGTTACCATACTTCCTGGCATCAGGCTGTAGGGGTGAGTGTGGGTATGATGTTAAATACACCACTGTTGACAAAAACCTTAACACAAATTAAGTTCAGTACAATAATAACATGGCTAAGAATCCACTGGGACAGTAGAAGCAAACTAACACAAAAGTAATGAAGAGGCTAAAGTGACATCTCTAGGTAAAACATATTTTAGCCCTACCTAGTATTACTGTGTATATTAATTCAAGTAATGTAATATTGCACATTATGTTACTATGTACACCAGTGCAGCTGCAGTTAAAATCAAATGTGCCAAGTCCATATTTTCAGAACTACTTAGTCATTAAATGTCTACTCGTGTTACAGGAAAGTGTTAATGCAAGGTTTTCCAGTATGTTTACTCATTAATATACTGAATATTAGTATTAAAATGAACCACAGATGTGATTTGAATGCAACACAGAAAATCAGTGCTTCCTGGCCCGAGTCCGCAGGCTGGCTGCATCCAGAAAGTTGTAGATCAGCACACTGACGCTAATGGCAGCATTCAAGCGAAGCAGAGAATCTGAGATCATGCAAATTTACACAGCTACATTATATAGTCACATTTATAAAGGAGCAGAGGAAAAATATGACATAAGTCAAAACAAGTTAAACCAACGTGAAAGTTTATTCTTGATCTTCAGTAGACATCTGACAATATCCATCCTTGCTGAAGTCCACCTACCAGCGGTTTCTTGGGCTTTCAGCTGTATCACATTGTTTTCATTGGCACAATTAGCCAGAATTAGCTAGAGCCATTGACTGAATGCTATGTGATGCAGTTACAAGCTCAGGTACAAGCTGGAAAACAAACCTTCAAGTTGGACATTTCATTATATAAACCAAAACTACTGTTATCTTCATGGCTTAATACCACCAGGGGTTTATTTATTCTTTGGATGAACCAAACCTGAAAGTCTCAGGTCGAGCATCTTGAAGGATTGATCCCTTGTTTGAAAATGGGAGAGTGGTCAGCAGTTTGAGATTTGCATTTGACGGTGTTGAATAATGTTGAGTATTGTATTCCCTCAGAGGCTGATCTGGTGGCCGAGCTGTTCTCCCATAGCTCTCTATTAGCTTTGAAAATCTCAGTGACTGAGGGAGAACTCCGAATCCCTCCAGCTTGAATTCCCAGCAGCCATTGGACGTCCACCCACGGATTAGAGCTCTGGTGAAGTGCCCTGAAGCAAGGCAGTGAACCCTTGCCTGATGACAATGTAAATCCACCAAGAGCCAGATGTAAAATCTCTGCTGTCCCAGGATTGACTCTCTGTGTCAAAATGAAGAGATTATTATTTTTTTTATTTGGTTGCTTCATTTCGATTTGATAAATATTTTTTGCAGTCGAAATATGTCTTTCCAACGCAGCAGCCAGTATGTGATGATACGTGATGACATGTTCAGTCACTCATCGTTGCTCTGTTCTGTAGCTTCAGTACATCAGGAACCCTGTGGGTAAAGTCACGTATGTGGAATATTTCTAGTGTAAAAATGTGATTAAAAACAGGAAACCACGCCCAGTTTTTTTTCGTTTGCTATTATAGAACTGTAAACAAGAATTATTCTTACTGGTACTATATTATTATAAATAGGAATTCTGGACAGTTAGTAATAATCATGAGAAACTTTACAGGCCTTGTCTCATCCATCATTCAACACATGATTGTGAGTTAGAATTGATCTTTGAGAAAGGCACTTTCCCCACACAAGACCAGAGGATGGCAGTACATGATGTTTTTTCCATGAATCACATTTTTACCTTTGGAGCATTTCACACAGTTACCTTTACATATACTTTGCTTTGGAACACCAGCCAACAATCCCATGAACTGTCATCGGCGTTCCAGACTTCTTTAGCTGTCCTTAAACTGTCTTTTCCAGATCACATGGTGACATCCAGGTGCTCTGATGCATTCTGGGACATGAAAACATGAATTACATGTGTCCACAGCTGCTCTCAGACCACCATCCAGTTTTTTCTTTCACACCATCGGCAGCTTTTGTCTGTGTCGCTGAATCTGAGATATAAAGTACTGTCCTCTCTATATCTGCTATTTCCTCAGCACTCAGTTATGTACAAATGCAGAGTTTGGTTATGAAAGGAGAAACAAAACACTATTTGATACAGAATTGTTGATATGGTGCTTTGTGAGAGATTAGGCAATACAGGTATGTCAGGTGAACAAAGATGAAGAGTCTGGAGTGTAGAAAAACAGACTTGCTCTGTCTCTATGTAGAAGTTTGACTGGGAGCCCTGAAAGAAGCATGCAGGCTCGCTAAATCTGTACCGTGTTCAAATCAGTCAAGATTGGCACTGGGGAAATCGGGTGGAGACAAAAAAACAACAAGTCAGATCTTGCTGTTCTCCAAGTGTGAGTCGATGTGTTTTATGAGGGCGTCATCAGGGTAACCAGTTGGGAAGGTCAGCTGACACAAAGGGCAGCTGCGAACAGCGCTCTCCTCCGACTCCATCCACAACTGTAGACAGAGGAAGACACAGGTGTGAAACCACTGATCCTGAAGAGAGTGAAATCCCCAAATCGAATCAACAAATATGGAGAATGTGACTCGGCTTAGTTTGATCTGTCTGTTAAAGCGATGGCGCTGACCTTCACATTAACTTGTGCAGTGCCTGTTCTAAACCTGCCTGTCTTCTTGGTTTTTGGTACAGCTCCGGAGCTACTAAAGAAATATTCCTTGTCATTAGTGAGTTTGCCTCCAACTGTTCTTTACTGTCACTTCGTATTGTTTGTGTGCTAAGGTGCCTAGAGAAGACAGTCTAAGGTGCAGAGAGTAGTTGTACAACTTTGTGTTAATGCTTTCCTGTTCATTTGCTTTATAACTGGACATCCGTGTGTCATATCTATAAGTTTGAATGACTTACTGAACTGCTTTTATTTTTTTATACATTGCATGTGGGAAATCTCAGAGGTCTGTCGAGCCACAGACCCAATCATCAGACCCGAGTTTAGAACTTTTCAAAATAAAAGCTATGTAATTCAGCTTTTGACCCAGTCGCCAATCCCTGCCGCAGTTTATCCGAAGACGAGAGAAGAGGAGATTCAACTCGATCTGGGATTTTTTGTATTAATATTGATAATAAAAATAATGATAATGAAGTTCTAATGATTTGTGTTGTGCATCCTTTTTTTTTATCCTCTTTTGGCTGCGGCAATGACCCATTTTCCCCACAAGGTGCTGCTAAATGTAATCCTTGGTTCTACTCACGTTAATAGAAGGCCATGACTGAGCATGTTCTGTGTTCATGTAGGGAGGCAGATGGCAGGAGAGGGTGGCAGGGCCCTCCGGGGCAGAGAAGGAGGGATGGTGGGGCTGTTTCCTTGGAGACGGGAACGAGGGGTGCAGGGGCTGTTCTCTTGGTGATGATGAGAGAATCCCAAGAGTCCGAGGTGGGCTGGAATCCGGCGACAGATACGCACAAACATCCTGTGATGGTACACAACAAACACAGTTTTAACAATAAATAACCCAGCTTGAAAGTCACAAACATCCTTGGTTGTCACCTCTTCATCATCTGAGGACTGTGGGGGGGTCACCAGTGGGGTGGGTTCAGGTGGGTCATCAAGGCGACAGAAGTGATGACCCTGAATGAAAGAAGTAAAGGAGAGCAGCATGATTACTCAGATTTTTTTAATGTATTACAGAAATTTGTGTGACGCTTTCAACAGCCCTGAAAATTAATCACATATTGTATTGTACATTCAAGGTGAAATTGTTTTACAGAAAGGTAATTAGTTATCAGAAAATAGGACAAGTTCAACTCTATACACCACAATTAGGTCTGAGGAGAATCAAACTGTATCTACATAAGAGGTGATATCAAATTTTATATTCTATTTTCCTCTGTATTACCATCGTCACTCTAGTAACTTTGTGTTGGGCTATGGACACCTTGTAAATGTAGATAACCTTCATTCAGTACTGTGCCCAAGCCCATCCTACAAACGGTGTAGGGGGTGGATCCCTGACTCCAGACCAACAAGACCCAAAAGGGCACGATGGAAACCAATGGGTTGTACCAGGTTCAGACAAATCCTTAAAAAATCGACAGGCTCCAAACGTTGGAAAGGCTATTTGGGTGATAGGCCATCTACCCAGCACCTTTCTAAAACAATGGCCACATGGTAACTGCGTGACAAGGTAACTGGACATGCTTCAGTTTACATCAACTGTGTCAGACTTTAGTCACGTTCAAACATGATTAAGAAAATGCCTGTTGGCTTCAGGTCAGTCTCTGGGACTCTGGTTGGGTTTAGTCTGAAACATGGAGCCTGACTTTCACCATGAACAAGAGCTGCGTCTGTTCTGCTAACAACTGACATTTACCAATCTTTGAAAATCAGATTAAAGTGAATACAACTCTTAACCAAATCACAACATACATTATCCTAAAGAACTTAAATCAGGTCAAGAGCTTAGAATATTACATAAGAAACGAACTAGTTCCCACAAAGAGCAAGGAATTACTTTCAGGGTATTTTGTTATAGACCAAAATCATTCACCTATCCATTATCTATACGGCTAATCCTTTAAGGGTTGTGGTAGTCCTTGGGCCAATCCCAGCTGACACTGGGTGAGAGGTGTGGACACACACACACACACACACACACACCCTGGACAGGCCACAGGGCCACATACAGAGACAAACTACCACTCACATTCATACATTCACTCAAATTAGTGTCTACAGTCAACCTAACCTCAATCTGCATGTCTTTGTAGTGTGGGAGGACAGAATATTGGACGGATTGAACATTTGAGCAGAGGTTAGTGCTCGAGGAAATATTGAGGAGCACCAAATTTAGTAGAATTCATCCTGACAGGAACCTCAACATCTGTACCACATTTCCTGGCAATCAATCTACTTGTCTTAATTTTCTCTGAACAAATGTCTCACCTCAGCAGCCCTTGGAAATCCCAGGTCCAGTGCACAGTGATGAGGACTGCTGGTCAAACTGCTGCCCCCACCTCTCTCTCCTCCTCCCCCTCCTCCCCCCCCTCTCGCCTCCATGAGCTGAGGCTGGTCTGACAAGGCCCAACAAGGCGGTGCGGAGCTGATGTTTGTTTTGGCTGTAGCCTCGTGTCTCGCCCAGCAGTGGCCTGGGCTTAGGGAGAGTGGACACCGGGTCCCTCATCAAGCGTGCTGAGGGCCTGTGGATGGCTGATGGGTCGGACACCTATGAACAGAAGATTGTCGAATGTTCAAGTGACTCCACGATGCAATAATCCATTTCATTACAAAGTTGTTATAAATCCAAGTCCAATTACCCCACAAATGACTCACCTCCGAGTAGCTGCGGCGACCTTGGAACTTTGCCCGTAGGCGGCTGCTGGTTGGCTGCTGAGAGTAAGAGGCGGGGCTGTCGCATAGGGAGAGTGGAGGAGAGGGGGTGGGCAGAAGCCTCTCAGGGGAGAGTGAGGGGCGCTGGGGGGAGGTGGGGGAGAGACGCTGAGGGGTGGCGGGAGGACGAGAGCCTGAAGGATTAAGAGAGAAAGAGAGAATGGGAAATACATTAAGCTTTCATCTCATTACCACACCCCTGGCACCCCACTCCCTGTTTCAGTTGCCCTCAGTTTAAAGAGATCTCTCCAAAGCAAAGCTGGGCTGGGAAAGACTCCCATGTAACATGAACACTTTGTTAGAAGTGGAAAGATGCCTCGCTTCGTTTCCACAATATCTTACAACACATGGCAACGAGTGTCTAATGTAAGTCTGCATAACTCTAATCCTGTCAGTGATGTGTGTGCAGGTGAAAGAGTACCTCAGTTGTTTATGTGTTTGTGACGTTGAACACGACAAACGGGTTGAAAAACTGAGAGGACAACTCCTCTACAATGGCAAAGGAGTCAATCGCCAGGTTTCACATGGAATAACCCACATGGACCTGCTTGGTGTAAAAGAGGTTTAACACCCATCAGAGTGGTTGATCACTGTATTTACCTTCCTCTAGAATGAAATGGCTGTAGTCTCAATTGACTTTATTACTGTCAGCTTTGATCAACTTGTCATGGGCTACATTTCTCACGTCCCTGTCCCGCTGTCTCCTTCCATCCATTCAGTTTTCATACTTGACTTCAGTGTTGTCGCCTGTGCAGCAGCTGCTGTCCTTTCTCTGTTTTGAGTGAAATCTTCTCTGTTTTAGTTTAAAATGTTGTGGATATCTAAAACTCATCCTGACCATTTCAATATACTGCAAAAATTATGAATTTTGCATAGTAGCAGCACTTAGTTTGTAAATATTTCCTGTCAGTAGGCTACCCCTCTGACTGACATTCAGCATCCTAGAGACGATGTGACACTTGACTTTGACGTGGCTTCGCTGGCTACATGCTGTGGTGAAGCGAATCCAAACAGAAATACACACTTATTCTAATCTCCCTCCATGTGTTTATCATTTGACACAACCAGTGTTGACATTAGTTTGTTTTAAACAGCAACACCAACAGTTGAATATGTGACAATTCTGGTTCGTTTTGGTCCAAAATGTTTTGACCCACTTGAACTGTATGCAATGTGCACAGTGAAGTCCCCGAACCTGTATCCTAGTCAGGTGACCTACCAGGCTCCTGGGAGACGTGTCGTAGAATGTCACTCTGTTTTACAGCCAGACTGCGAACCCGACCCAACTCCTCTGTTAGCTCAGTGTAGGCTAACGCCAGGTTCACCCTGTAGCACACAGAGAGAGGTGTAAATGACAAACTGACAAGCACTTCCAAAAATACTTTTTTTTCCGAAACAAGACTCACTGTTCATCTCCAGCTTTCTTTATCCATTCTACATCACAGTGCTCACAGTGTGGGGCCAACTCCTGTGACTGACAGAGGGACAGACCCAGAGCTGTGGTTAGGGCGGCAGCAACAATACATGGAGATATTCTTATTTGTCTCCTACATGTGGACCAGCTTTAAATTCTCCATAGAGCTATTACATTAATTGTTATATCTGTATCTTGGAGCCCAAACGGGACAATTAGCACACTGATGACCAACCCGCTCATCCATCTGTATGAGATCTATATGCTCAACAAATTAGATATCAGTCAAATTATGCAGACAATGAAATTCCATTTGCAGAGATATGGAAAACAGTGACTAGTGTATCACGCCTATCAGCTGTACCTGTCTTTGTGCTTCCTGCAGCTGAGATGCCTCCTGCTGCAGCCTCTGAAGCTCAACCCTCAGCTCCTTCTCCCTCTGACAGGCTCCCTCGGCGTGGTGCCGTGCCCCATCCAGCTCTGCCTCCAGTCGCTGCAGTTTCAGGTCTGACAGGGCGTCCAGACTGCGGGAGCTCTGCAGTGTCGGCCCGCGGCCCTCTGATAAAAACCAAACAGCTTCAGACTGTTTCCTTGTTTTTCTCTCAAGTACAATGGCACCAGGGAGCAAGAGACTTCAATGCCTAAATCATGAGTACAGTATTTTTATATATGAGGAGTTTGCAATACAATATTAATTAGTAGTTATGACTGAACTGTAGCTAATGATAACTTTTACCACATTTAGGGTAATATCTTCTTTTAATACTTAAACTTGGGAAATATATAAACCAGAGACCTCATTGAGATTTTAGCTACATTTGCAAGCTGGTTGTAATTGATAACATCTGTCAGTAACAGCAGACCCTATCATTGAGAGCCTGAAGACTTTATAGGGGGCCGGGCAGAGAAACTCTGGAAGAGCTGATTTTAGAACACAGCAGGAGATCCCCCACAGGATTCACCGTGAGCAGGTGGGAGGGTTGACGATGCTTCTAACATCCAACAAATGCAAATATGAAGAAAACAAATATGTCTGCATGACAAAGCGCAGCCATACATGTAGGCACCAGTTGAATCAAGTATTGTGGTAGAAAGAGGTTAGTTCATCCTGCTTTTTTAACTAGTTATATGAACACCTAATAATTGTCTGGCATACGCCAACTATTATGACTGGCTGCATTATTCCTCCTACTATTCCATGTCTGATTGGGTGTAGTGTTCTCTCTGTCCAGATAGAACTCACCTCTGGGTACGCCCAGGCTGGCGTGGGGTTGAGACTGACGTGCCTCTTTGCTCCGGATTTGACTGCCGAGTTTCTGAAGGGACGTCTGTCTCTGTCTAAGAGCCGACTCCAAGCTGCAGATCCGCTCTACATGCTGCTCCGCTAGAGTCGTCTGAGGGACACACACACACACTTATGCACATGTGGAACCACAACTGCTATACAATGGCATAAAATGCTCTATCTAACAAATGATGTGTGTATGTGTGTGTATGTGTGTGTGTGTGTGTGTGTGTGTGTACCATTTTGTCTAGGTCTCTCTGGACATTGCTCTTCTCCAAGTGAATCTTCTCGTATGCCTGGATGACTTCCTCCAGCCTCTCCTCTCTCTCCTTACTCTTCTGAAGCTTAGAGAGGTAAACAATCACCATAGACACATTATTTCAGACTTAAATCATAACATCACCAATGAAAACATCAGCGTCATGCATCAGAAAGGACAAGAAAGTCAGATGAGGAGATGCTGCCGTTTCTAAACCAACCTCAACTTTGGATGACCCTGTAAGAAAGGAAAAAGTAGATGCACACTAAAATTACCACTATCTTTGGAAAAATCCACCCTTTAGTAAAAGACCTACAGAAATTGTGAAATTGAGTTCTCACAACGATTAGCTGGCTGCTTGTGTTTCTTCTGGGAAGATTTCTTCCGTGTCTTTGCATTGAGCCTGTATGTAATGTCATCCCTCTGTTTTTGGTACGAGCACAGCGACATTTGAGGGAACTTTTTTCACAACTGGCATGGGATTTCTTGAGTGAGAGACAAAAATGGGGTTTGTGAGTGCATAGTGACTTGAACCTTTATGCTTCCACCACCAAGATTGAATCAGTTTGTCTTTGACTCCAAGATAACATTTGTGCCAGATGTAATGAAATTTCCTCAAGCTGCCCCTGATACATCACAATCACAAGGATGGCTTGGATGTTAGGTCACAGCGACCTTTGCCCTTATCTCCTACATATCTCTATTGAGCAACTGTCACTGAGCTAGGGGTATTACTATAACTTTAATTTATGAGAGAAACTATGAGATCCACTATAACTAGTGGTTGCAGTGGTATTATTAATTCGTACCTCCTGAGTGAGAGAGTTGATCCTCTGTTGTAGGTTAGTGGTCTCTGATTGAATGTCACTGGCATCCTTGATGATGGGCTCACGGGAATAACACACTATCCTCTCCTCTCCAAATTCACTGATCATGGGAAACTGGAAGAGATAAGAGGAGAAGAAGAGTTTTCAGGAAAGAATTCATTCAAACTGTAAAAAATTCTTCATGCTCCTTATTTGTATTCTTTGTTGTACATTTAAATCTGTGTGCAAGCTCTGTGTGTGTGTTCTCTACGGCCGCTCTCCACCTTCACCTCATAGTGTTTGAGCTTCCTCTTGATGCTGCTGTTCTCCCTCTCCAGACTGGCCAGCCGGGTCTTAATGTCATGATAGGCTGCGGCCAAGGCCAATCCTGATGATGGGTACATGTCCTCTGACAGTCGATTAGCCGACCAGCTGATCCCAGATCCGCCCATGTCATCTCTCAGGCTCTCCCCTCCTCCCAGCAGCCCCAGCTCTCCTCTGCCGTATAGATCCATCATCAGTTAGCTATAAGGGAGGAAAAGAAGGAGGTCTAGTTGGAAAATCCAGTGAAGAATTCGACTGGAATTTGGACAGACTCATCACAAGCTCACTCTGTCAATCCGCCTGTTCTGACCAGAGCTGAGAGCCAGAAAGTGTGTATGTGTGTGTGTGTGTGTGTGTTTGTTGTCCAGAGAAGATCTGTGACGATTTAAAGGTTAATCAGTTCTTCTCGGTCCATTTGAGTTACTATTGTGCACTTTCAATAATAATCATAATGAGCAGCGACAAGTGATGTGTTTTTGTCCAGAGTTGATGTAGGGGATGTTTGTATGACATTGCTCTGGGTTGAAACAATACCTGGTTATATATAAGGGATGTCTCTCTGTGCTCAGTGGGTAGACTGGTCTGGGATATAATTATCGTGCAGATTAGGTGGCATATTATACCAAAATATTAACAACAGCCCAGTTGGCGATTCATTCATTTTGACTAAGGCAGGTAGTCATCAGCTACGGCCAGATATGTCTAAATTTAGCAGTCACATCTCTCTCAATGGAAGAGATGATCGAGTAAAGGACTATGACCAATTATTTTCTGTTCAAATACAAAAAATGTGTTTTGTGAGTGTGGTGGATTTGGAACTTTCTTTGTAGATAGTTGAAAAACAAAGAAAGTAATAAGCGATGGAATCCTAATTTTTCCCATTTGAGTGAGTAATAATTGAAAGCAGTTTTGTGACACTTCACTGAACACTACACTTTTAATAGTGTTAGCGTTCTGACTGGCTTTCAGCAACATTTCTGAATACTGCAAATGTGCACAATAAGCTGTTTTAACAAAGAGGCATTGTGATTTTTTACAAGTCTGACGTGTGCACATTGTGGTGTATTCGTCAGCAGGAAACCGGTTGGTGCTACAATGCCACAAAAAAGGAAAAACCTTTGAAATGATCTGAAACATCCTGACAGACACCCAAGGTTCTAGGTAAGAACACAGCATGTTACAACATAAAAGAATAGAAAAGATGATGTGATTCAACTGCAGCAACTCTCCATTTCTAGTGTCCTTGTAGTGTGTGTGTGTGTGTGTGTGTGGTGTGTGTGTGTGTGTGTGTGTGTGTGTGGTGTGTGTGTGTGTGTGTGTGTGTGGTGTGTGTGTGTGTGTGTGTGTGTGTGTGTGTGTGTGTGTGTGTGTGTGTGTGTGTGGTGTGTGTGTGTGTGTGTGTGTGTGTGTGTGTGTGTGTGCGCAGCGCCTAAAGACATGTGCAGTGGCAGAGAGGAAGAGAGGTCTCACATCTCTCCACAGTTACTTAACTCCCCCTCTTACAGCCCACACACTCTATCCCACACATGCAAGCACACACACACACACACACACACACACAGCCCACATACTACTTGTGTCTATTGTCTATGTGTCCACCTCATAGCCTACATCTCCCTCATACTTTTCGACTGGGTTCACTCAAAACTCGCACGATTGCCTTTTTCCTTGCACACAGTGTGTCAGCCAAGGGCAGATCAGAGCGGGCCATATGTCTTTATCATATGGTTGTTTCATTTATTAATGGACTGACGGTTCGCTTTACCCACAATCCCTGGCAGTCAAACACAAAACCCAGTGATTGGCCTCATCATCAGCATTTGGAGTGATGACATCTTTGTTGATGCACAATGCAACATTTAGCTTTTTCTTTAATTTACTGTATTCGTCATCTAAGATTGTGTTTCCAAACTTAGTTAGATAGTTTGCCACTTCTAACAAAAAGTTTCTAGTAGATCATGATTTATAATTATGTCCATCAGCAGACATTCTCAAAATCCATCAAAGGGATTCCGGTACAAAAAAAGGAAATGGAGAAAGATTCTACTCAGGGGAAAAAACACAATTTGTTCCAGAATTAAAGGGACACCATCAATTTCACTCATTAATTGAAAGCTAACTCATCACGAGGAGTAATACTCAGCTTGTTTTACAAAATCTTTTCTATACAGCTCAGGGGGGATTTGATCCATAAAATATTACAAATAAAAATGAGCTCAGCAAAATTCATCTTAGAGAATGTAACATGCATTACGCCCAGAATTTGCAATCTCACATTACTTTACAATGACTATATGTTTTAAACCTTGTGACACAGTCAGCACAACAGCAGTAAGTGGGGACTAAACTATAAATCTAGAAAACAGGAATAAAGAGGAAGCTTGGACTCAGGACAACAGCTCACATAATCCTTTATGTGTATGAGGCTGATTTCAACCCCCCGAAAAATGAGAAACAAACCTCACTGGAAACAATAGTAGCGAGTTCAGAGTGGTGTCACATCCTTTGATGGTCTGCTGTTACGTAAACTGTCAGCTGGACCATACCACACTGAGAGCCTCATTTTATTCCTTCATGACCTTCATTGGTGATTTGTGTCAGGTGAAGGAAAGAGAGGAGTGAGGCTGATTCCAGACCAGTTTGTTATTGTGGGAGAATCTGATGATTCACCACTGTATCCCAGTCACAGAGTGACAATAGAGCATCTACCTACACCAAAGCCCAGTTAAAAAGCTGACTGGTTATGATAAAAGCAAAGTGAGAAGAGATGACAAAACAGACAGTCCTTAAGGACATGGCACCATATCTGTGAGCACTGCTAAGGGCTTAATCAGTGTGTGTGGGACACACACACACACACAAACATACACAAACACACATACACATAGTTAGAGTAAGTACACTAAATCAAACTCTCCTGATGGGTTCAAATCTGCATGAAACTATAAAATCTAACATGGTTAAAGCATTAAAGTCATTGATTACATAGCAATATCATTAATTATGTTGCTCTGTTTGTCCCTAGAGCTTTGATATGATATGACGTACAACATGAGGTCAATTAGAATAAGCCTTTTAGATTGATGCAATTATACAAACGTCTTCATCAAGGGATTATACTGCTCCTCAACATCCGGACATCAGTAACCACGGCACATGAACTTCAACCAAGCAGAAGCACAGGGAAATCACTCTGCTTCCTAGTGTGCTCATGGACTGTACACTGACCCCGCCACACCACTGGTGTCCACATAATGCAGCAGGACCAACCCTCCAGTTATTTTCAATTTTACTATTTCTATCTATTTCCGTTGCTTTAAACTTTTAGGTTTTTTAAATTCCCCTATTCAGAATTTTCGATTGTCATTTTACAATAGTCATTCCAATATACTTAGTCTTAGTTTTTAAATTTATCTATGGGCTCACTATCCTGAGGATTAAATACAATAATAATTTCAGTCTCTTTTTTTTATCATGAAGTAAACATACCCTCCAGATAGACAGAGAGAGAGACAAAGAGGACATCATAAAATAAGAGGCTCAGACACATAGAGATATGAGAGAGGGCATTAGGATGATGACATAATATGACATGAAAGACTGAGAGAGAAAGAGAGAGAGAGAGAGGTGGAGAGGGTTAGAGAGAAAAGAGTGGGAGAGTCAATGGAAATGAGGTCGCTAGGAGAACTTTCTGTCCTACTACTCTGATTACGTGACCTTTCCTACATGTACAAAATGTGCACACATATTTATCCTGAGAACACTGACAGTATTAATTTCCCCTCGCGATACAAGTCCATGTCAAACATCTGACATGTGTTTGGGGATGGTAAACCAGACTAATGTGTATTGTGTCTTAGAACCATCTCATGCAGGAACCATGAGCCATTGGTTGTACTAGTGCAGAGCCCTTTGCAAACCTGTCAGTTTCCTTGTCCCGTGTTAATGCTCTGCAGCTACATCAGAATTATTCCATTTTCATCAGACAGTTGTACAGACACAACTGTTTGATGAAAATGGTTACAGTACAATATACTGTAACTTGTTTTGTTTGTGTCTGTTTATTTAACAGTCTATAATTCAGAGTGAAGTTAGAAAACTATGGGGTCATCCTACCTGGTTTATCTGCAATAAATATTTATAGTCATTGTTTTTCATAAAATGCAACTGAATTTATTGTATTACTGTTAATGTGTGTGGCTTATATTTAAATTTGAGTGACTGACTCAACTGTTGTTATTTGTTCTCATACATTGCATGTAAGGATCAGCACCTCTGCTGTGTGTCTGTGTCTCAGTCTGTTCAGGTAAAATACAAATAATCAAATTACAAAAATCTGGCAGTGATTATTTAAATATGAATACGATTATTCGTCTGTTTATTCAAAAAAAATCATATTTAAAGTGTTGTGTCTAAAAAGCCCCACATTTGACACTGCACCTTGGACAGTTATCAATACACATGCCAAGTGTGAAGCTGATAAGTTTAACGGTTTGTGAGATATATGTTCCACATGGATAGAGATATACAGACATTTTTGGAATTAGGAGGAAGTTATTATGCCTGATGTGAGCAAACTTCAAATACATATATAGGCTAAGCTAAGTGACATGAAACAGAAGCTGCTGCTGGATTTCAGTTGAAATGTTTCCATTCAAGTTTTAGTTTGTACAAACATTAAGAAAGTTGACAGAAGTTGATTTAATGCTTTCTGCAAGAATGAGCCAAACTATATCACGGCTAACAAACATATTTTTGTTCCTTACTTTACTTTCTGTATTTGTAGTCAGGTACTGGATACCAACGGTGTAGGGCATCCTCTGCCCTCTCCTCCCACACATGTACACACAAATACCAGCTTGAAGCATTTGCTCTTCAAGCCCCTTGATCTCCCTCTACCTTCTGAAACAAAAAGCACCGCTGTTATCGCCAACCACATGTGAAGCAAAGCTCTGTGATACTCGTGGCCCTGTTGGACCTTATCCAGCTGCTGTAGAGAATGACTGAGCGGACCACCCACCACCAGCTAGTTTTAGGTTTTCAGATGCAGTGTGCAGAGAAGAAACAGCAGGTAAAGCCAAATAAGTTTCAGTCACCCTCTTGAAAACCAAAGGTATTGCTGATGCAGTTCGGGGATTGGATATCATCTTGTGAAATGCAGAGTCGGGGGTGCTGAGTGAAAGTCTATAAAATTCATATTAAATGCAGCGAAGCACCAAAACAAAATTTTAGTTTGAGGTTACATTGCATACCAACATCAGCACTTGACTTTTGAGAACCTATAGAATTTGTTTTCTGGGACATTCCTAACCAACTCTTCCCTCTGCTAAAATCTCTGTTCATTCCCTACACCATTTGTAGGCTACACAGAAAATACACTGGGTTCCAAGAAAAAAAATCACAAATTGTAAAAAAGAAAATGGTTGGCCTACTAACCCTAATACAACACTGGTGGATGAAAAGCCCCGGCGTTCAGAACAGAGGTATTTTCACACTGTGATGCACCAGTGCTTACTATGAAGGGAATTTATTATACGTTGCGTTATGATCAAATAATGATTGTTTGTTTCAAATTATCTAGCATGCAAGACTTTGTGTCAGACACCCAATATGCAATGCGTGAGTTGATGTTGTAAATCAATCACTACACCTTAAATATGAATAAAACTTTGACCATTTCATTGTTTTATGAGGCTGGATGGTGGGTGGCTGTGGCCTTGGAGGTAAAGACCAACCTGAAGGTCTGTAGTTCCATTCCCAGCACCTCAGGTCTGCGTTCTGAAGTGTCTGGGCAAGATACAAATCCCCAAATTGCCACTGACAGTCTATGAATGGGGAAAATTCATCTATATACTCAAAACGGTGTATTAGGCTATTTAAACCATATTATAGTGTATGAACTGTGAATATTCTACTTCATCGCTTGAATCACTACAACTGCAGGCAGAACTAAACACTACAAAAGAGAGAGCTGTGTTATGCTGTTGTTAGGTCACATCCCATACACAAGAGCAGTATAGGTTAAATTGTTCTTATTATTGATCTGAGCACTTGGGTGTGTAACATATAAACAAATAAATAAATCGAATATTGTTGATGTATTAATTATTGATTATGTTCTACATGTTACAGCCTGGATGATAAGGTGTTAATAGATTAGTGGGTCAGCTGGAACACAAGTATATAAGATTGACTGGGTTTACCACTAGAGGGCACAGGGACATACAGCTCTCTCTCTCTGTGAAAGTGTATTGTGGATGTATCCCGTCACCTTTAAGCACAGTGCACACAGCATACTGTACATGGCTGTTTTATTTTATTTCCCTAGCAGCCCAGCATACCAACCAGTATGTGAAGATCATTTAACATACCAGTTACTATAGTCTTCATCTTCAAACATGCCTTTAACCCACAAAATGAAAATAATATTCTGCTGAACAACAAAGGTGTTTTTTTCATCAGAGTGGAATAAACAAGGAGTTATAATGGCTCCAGAAAATCAACGTATTGCTTAGACGTGTTCAAAAAATCCGACAACACTTGAACTCAACACGCGCATCCACGCTTTCTGTCGATCCACTGAGGGAAAACAACATGTCCTCATTCTTCATGTTACAGTCACTGAAACCAGGCTGCGCATCCATCTCTCCCTGGCATGTCCCCACACAGCGCGTCTTTGGGACTGACGAGTTCGGATGAATTTGTCCTCAGTGCAGTGTCCCTGTCGGTTCTGTCTGTGGTCTCCTGCTCACAGGCCAGGCATGACTGTATTGATTTAATAGCTCATTACAGCGTCACTGCCGAGCCTCTCCCCCCGTCACCATCCATCCCTGCGCAAACAGTCCCATCCTGACCCGCTTAGAAACACTGACATCTGATTCTCACCGGTAAACCTGCGTATAATGTGGCAGAGAGCATGCGAACACACAGACACACACGTACACGCTGACACACACACAGTCCGAAGTTGAAGGAAAGGACACACACGACGGATGAAGCCGGTTTACTTACGTCTCAGTAGAAAAACCATGGAGGTGATGGTGCTGACGAGGGTCGACATGACTGGAGTCTGACATCAGCAGTGGATGCTGCCGTGAATGTGTGTGTGAGTGTGTGTGAGTGCGCCCCCTCCCCTCGTTTGACCATAAGGGGAGGGGGGAGGGGGCAGGAGAGGTTTTTCATCAGAAGGAAAGCAGCTCACATTGGTTCTGTTCTCCATTGGGCGCTATTATACAATCACTGAGGATATACCTTTTCACACATCTATTTTAAACTCGGGTCAATAGCATGCTTACACAATTATTAGGTCCCGAGCAGCTACGGTGCGATGCCCTATTGTGTTTTGAATTTGGATTTGTATTTCCCATTTAGGCTTTTTCAGGGCCTAGAAAAGCTCAAATTCTTACCAAAGTTTGCAGGAAATTCAAACCCCCAAAAAGTTATTGTATTCTTGAGTAATTTGAAATGGGCGTTGCAAAATGGCTCAACAGCGCCATCTAAGGAAAAGCGCCTCAGTTAGCTTTGACCAATCTTCACAAAAATCGTAACCCAGGTGTATCATGATTAGACACAAAAAAACTTTGATTTAACTTTGATGAACTGCTCTTGGCCGCTTTACACTATACAGCTCAAATGAGCTGGTTATATAAAAGAACACTTCAAAGGATTCATTAGGCAAATAATTCTTTGTTGTCAGTTAGCTTCAATGTCACCATGTCAATGATGCTAGAATCCTTTGATGTCTTAGATAACAATAGGAAAGATTTACATGATCTGAACAGAGAAAAGAGTGTTTTTGACCTGAACAGATCTATGAGTCTAGTATTGTGATAGCGATAGCACCACCTACTGCCAAAAGTAGGTAAGCCTCATTTTCAAACTGAATTTGATTTAGATAAAGTTTTCACTCTGGGGTATACAGTGTACAGTATACAGTGCGCAAACGGGCTTTCATACTGTTTTCACTATGGGATCTAACTTGATGAGGTGGACCGTAATGCGTGATTAGTGAGCGTGGTCCAGCGGTGCACGACAAATGCACAAAGTGAAGCGTTTATCTTAGCCGCAGTTCGCTAACAGGTTTTCATTGGATCATTTCAAGTTCTGTGAATGTCATCTCAACAAGATGGAGATATAAACTACCTGGGTATATATGATTTCATGACACGTTGTGACCGTGGCATGAAAGGACATTTTGATGATTCAGATCTATTAGTCTAGTATAGTGATAACGATACCATCAGCTACTGCCAAAAAGAGGTAACCCTCATCTTTTGAACTAATTTCTATTTAGATAAAGTTTTCACAAGACTAACTTGATGGGTTGGACTGTAATGCGTGATTAGTAAGCGTGGTCCAGCGGTTCATGGCAGATGCAGAAAGTGAAGCGTTTATCCTTGCCGCAGTCCGCAAAAGGGCTTTCATTAGATCACCTTCAAGTTCTGTTAATGTCATTTCAACAAGATGGCGATATAAACTACCTGGGTATATATGATATCAGCACACATTGTGACCGTGGCATGAAAGAACATTTTGATGATTCACATGAAAAGGGATTTATTATAACTCCTCTGTGCATTGTTCTTTCAGCCTCAAACCTCATTCACACATTCACAGTCACGCCCTGATCAGATCCATATCAATATCGACTCATCATTACAGCGCCACCTGCTGGCTACAGGAAGTGACATGTTTTAAACTTTGATGAACTGCTCTTGGCTGCTTTAAACTATACAGCTCGAATGAGCTTTATACATAAAAGAACACTTCAAAGGATTTTATTAGGCAAATAAGTCTTTGTTGTCAGTTAGCTTCAATGTCACAGTGTCAATGATGTTAGAATCTTTTGATGTCTTAGATGCTAAGAGGAAAGATTTACATGATCTGAACAGAGAAAAGAGTGTTTTTGACCTGAACAGATCTATTAGTCTAGTATAGTGATAGCGATAGCACCACCTACTGCCAAAAGGAGGTAAGCCTCATCTTTTTAACTAATTTCGGTTTAGATAAAGTTGTCACTATGGGGTCTAATTTGATGGGTTGGACCGTAATGCGTGATTAGTAAGCGTGGTCCAGCGGTTCATGGCAGATGCAGAAAGTGAAGCGTTTATCCTTGCCGCAGTCCGCAAAAGGGCTTTCATTAGATCACCTTCAAGTTCTGTTAATGTCATTTCAACAAGATGGCGATATAAACTACCTGGGTATATATGATATCAGCACACATTGTGACCGTGGCATGAAAGAACATTTTGATGATTCACATGAAAAGGGATTTATTATAACTCCTCTTTGCATTGTTCTTTCAGCCTCGAACCTCATTCAAACATTCACAGTCACACCCTGAGCAGATCCATATCAATATTGACTCATCATTACAGCGCCACCTGCTGGCTACAGGTAGTGACATGTTTTCAACCTTGATGAACTGCTCTTAGCTGCTTTACACTATACAGCTCAAATGAGCTTTATATATAAAAGAACAGTTCAAAGGATTCATTAAGTAAATAATTATTTGTCAGTTTTTGCTTCAATGTCACAGTGTCAATGATGTTAGAATCCTTTGATGTCTTAGATGATAATAGGAAAGATTTACACGATCTGAACAGAGAAAAGAGTGTTTTTTACCTGAACAGATCTATTAGTCTAGTATAGTGATAGCGATAGCCCCACCTACTGCCAAAAGGAGGTAAGCCTCATCTTTTGAACTAATTTCGATTTAGATAAAGTTTTCACTATGGGGTTTAACTTGATGGGTTGGACCGTAATGCGTGATTAGTGAGCGTGGTCCAGCGGTGCACGACAGATGCACAAAGTGAAGCGTTTATCCTTGCCGCAGTGAGCAAACAGGCTTTCATTAGATCACCTTCAAGTTCTGTGAATGTCATTTCAACAAGATGGAGATATAAACTACCTTGGTATATATATTTTCTTGACACGTTGTGACCGTGGCATGAAAGGACATTTTGATGATTCACCTAAAAAGAGAGATTTATTATAACTCCTCTGTGCATTGTTTTTTCAGCCTCAAACCTCATTCACTCATTCACAGTCATGCCCTGATCAGATCCATATCAATATTGACTCATCATTACAGCGCCACCTGCTGGCTACAGGAAGTGACATGTTTTAAACTTTGATGAACTGCTCTTGGCTGCTTTACACTATACAGCTCAAATGAGCTTTATATATAAAAGAATACTTCATAGGATTCATTAGGCAAATAATTCTTTGTTGTCAGTATGCTTTAATGTCACAGTGTCAATGATGTTAGAATCCTAAATTCGATTTAGATAAAGTTTTCACTATGGGGTATAACTTGATGAGGTGAACCGTAATGCGTGATTAGTGAGTGTGGTCTAGCGGTGCATGACAGACGCAAGAAGTGAAGGGTTCATCTTAGCCGCAGTTCGCTAACGGGTTTTTCATTGGATCAACCTTCAAGTTCTGTGAATGTTATCTCAACAAGATGGAGATATAAACTAACTGGGTATATATAATATCATCAAACGGTGTGACCGTGGCATGAAAGGACATTTAATGACTCGCCAAAAAAGAGGGATTTATTATAACTCCTCTGTGGATTGTTCTGTCAGCCTCATACCTCATTCACACATTCACAGTCCAGCACTGATCAGATCCATATCAATATTGACTCATCATTACAGTGCCACGTGCTGGCTACAGGAAGTAACATGTTTTAGACTTTGATGAACTGCTCTTCGCTGCTTTACAATATACAGCTCTATTGAGCTGTTTATATAAAAGAGCTCTTCAAAGGATTCATTAACCTCTTAAGAGGCAGATGAGTTTCGCCTAAAACGCCTAGCATCTGAGGACACCCAAATTAAATTGAAAGCTGTTCTTGAACCATTCGGAGTACATGCATGATCTTGGTCTCTTTTTAAGGGTAACATTCTGAACTTTCACCCCCAACAGTCAGAATCACTCTAACTGCTACTGGCATTGAGTCATAGCAGTTGGCACACAGTGAAGTAGAAGGTTTTTATTTCCGCCTGAATATTATAATAAACAGAGGCCTGCAGATGACTCCAGCTGGAATTATGAGCTGGAAAACCAAATGGGACCCTAGCATGAAGCCTTGACTAGCCCAAGTTCAAATTTGATAACAATACCACAGAAAACAAATATTTGACAGATTTATTCCTAAGCGCATGCCTAGGCATTTTCCACAAAGGCCATTTGGAGACTCCGTAGGATGCTCACCTTTGACCCGAGGTCACTCACCCCAAAAGACAGTAGGCCCCAGTGAGAATTGAACTCACGACCCCTGGTTTACAAGACCAGTGCTCTAACCACTGAGCTATAGGGCCTCACCTGTCACACACGTGACACACCAACGTGTTGATCTTAACAAAGGCAGAGGAAACACCCTTGTCTGCCGTGTGCTCAGTCTGTACAAACACATTCCATTAAATACAAATATAATCTCCTTGGGTGAGGTAAATATATGAATATTCAACTCTGAGTCTGTGCATGAGGAACATTCAGTAATGATGTAATGACAGCGATTCCAATTTAAGTTAATCTATTGATATACATTGTCTTAGATGCTAAGAAGAAAGATTTACACGATCTGAACAGAGAAAAGAGTGTTTTTTACCTGAACAGATCTATTAGTCTAGTGTTGTGATAGCGATAGCACCACCTACTGCAAAAAGGAGGTAAGCTTCATCTTTTGAACTAATTTCGATTTAGATAAAGTTTTCACTATGGGGTTTGAATGTAATCTCAACAAGATGGAGATATAAACTAACTGGGTATATATAATATCATCAAACAGTGTGACCGTGGCATGAAAGGACATTTAATGACTCACCAAAAAAGAGGGATTTATTATAACTCCTTTGTGCATTGTTCTTTCAGCCTCAGACCTCATCCACACATTCACAGTCACGCCCTGAGCAGATCCATATCAATATTGACTCATCATTACAGTGCCACCTGCTGGCTACAGGAAGTAACATGTTTTAGACTTTGATGAACTGCTCTTGGCTGCTTTACAATATACAGCTCTATTGAGCTGACCCCTTCCCCTTCGTTTTGCGTATGATGACGTAATAGCTTATTTGGTAAAAGTAGAGAAATACTGTATATAGAGGTTAACTTTAAAGCATATGTACTAAGACTGTTTCACTGCAATTCAATCTGGCTTGCGGTCTCTGTGGTTTTGAGTGAGCGGGGGACACGATCATGTTGTTGACACCAGACCGTGGTGGTTTACAGTGAGTGTGACCCAGCCGGTTCCACCGGCGGCGTGAGGGCGGAGGACGGGCACGGCTGGGCTGGGGAACTTTATTTTGAAAGGTTTCCCGGCCCTGTCAGCTGTTTTAAGACACGTCACACCAAGACGCTTTGACAGCTCTGACAACGCTGAAGCTACAGCCGAAACAGTAAGGAGGTATGATTACATCCTATCCTTACTTCTCTGATCACAAGAAACTAAAACTATAATACACGAATACACGATGATACTAGCTTATATAATATGACATGGTACTGAGAGTTTGAAAAAAAATAAAAAACAACCGAACGTCATCTTGTTTAAGTTCCACTTAGTTTATGTCCAATAAAGTCCGTGAATGTACACATGTCAGCTGTCTATTACTACATCTTACAGAAACAAACTACACCGATGGCATATAGAAGAGTTTAAAGCACCATTGTTGGACAGCTGCATTGGTGTCGGTCACTCCCGCTCGCTCTCGTTGCTTGACGCACGCTCCCGATCTTGAATCTGGAATCGATTGCTCCTCCTTGGATCCCCGGATGTTGCAGTTGAATTTTTTGAGGTTGAATTTTTTGAGGTTGAATTTTTGAGGTTGAATTTTTTGCGGTTGAATTTTTTGAGCTTGAATTTTTTGCGGTTGAATTTTTTGAGCTTGAATTTTTTGCGGTTGAATTTTTTGAGCTTGAATTTTTTGAGGTTGAATTTTTTGCGGTTGAATTTTAAACGTTGAAAAACATTCAAATACATAATTTCAATGCATAAATATTCAGTGCTAGAAATTCAATGTCTTTTTTGTTTCAAATCCCGATGACACAGATTTACTTCCATATGATACTTCATGACGGCCTGATACGATGATGTTTTAAAAATTATTGTGACTTAGTCAACCACCATCATTTTCGTCTCGTCTCGTCAACGAAAGTTAAAATAGATTTAGTCATAGTTTTTATTTTCAAAGATCTGTTTTCGTTACGTCTTCGTCTCGTCTGAAAGGAAAAGGGTCTTTAACGAATATTTTTCGTTAGTTTTCGTCAAAGAAATTAACACTCGTTTTAATCTCTATCTATGATGTGAAGATTTGAGAGAGTGTATGTAGTATATCTTAATGTGAGTGGTCTATATCACTTATGTTGTGGGAACTTAGATCCATTTACAGAGTCACATTATGGGGACTTTTCTTACCAACATTATGGTAAATTACATTTTAAGGTGAGTATAATATTGTAATATTGCCCTATAATGGTAGTTTTGGTTCATGTTAAGCTTAGGAGAATAGTTTGTGTTTGGCAAGGACACATTATGATTAAGTCTCCAGGAAATGAATGTAATTCAATGCAATGTCCTCAGATGTCACGCAGATGTGTGTGTGTGTATGTGTGTGTGTGGCATGCAGCACATGCTTTAACTGTTCTTCAGCATAATTGTGTGCCTGCATACCTGTGGGTTTATTACATTACATTACATGCTATTTGGCACATGCTTTTATCCAAAGTGACGTGCATTTAGTGCATTCAACATCTACAATCTATTTATCTCTAGGATTATATCTGTGTGTGTTTATGGGTGTGTTTGTTGGTTTTGTCTGTGTCTATGTGGGTGTTGTTTTGTGTTATCAGTTCTCTATTCTGACATTCCATGAATGCATAAGTCCTGTGATAAATATCTTTGTCATCCATTGTGTTTAGTGCAGAGACAACATGTTTTTTATTTCTGCATTTCAGTGAGCGGCTGCCTTCTGTATGTTTGTGTGTGTGTGTGTGTGTGTGAGCACATGTATTAATTAAACAAGGATTTTATGCAATCTAAGAGCAAAGGTCATCAGCATAGCGCTGATGCTGACACTCCATGGTGCTCCACATGTGATACTGGGGTAATTAGCAAGCATGGCCAAGTTAGCAGCCTCTGGGCTGCAGAGGTATCTGGTTACACAGCCGAGCAGCAGCATGTTCGATGTAGCTGAAAGGACATGAAAAAGGAAGAAATAAACACATATAAGAAGGAATGATAAGTTCATTAGATAAAAACAAGTATGTCAATGTACCATGATAGCATGCAAGCTGATAAAAGGGCTACAGTCCTGTAACTATTAACATTGTTTGATGTTGCATTGCATCACAATAATCGTTGGAACTCTATAGAAGCATATAGTTTAAACTTTTCTCTTCTATCTGCATTTCTTATTTCATCAGAAGTCGCAGTGTAGAAACGTGGAGAGAAAAGAAGGCTTTGACATTTAAAAAGTGTTATACCATTAGACACAGTCATTTCAATCACATAAGCTACAGAATATATAATCAAGACATTTAAATCACTACTGTGCACTTACTGGTCACATTTAGATATCACTGAAATTACAGCATGGCAAAATTCTGCATTGAAAACCATGTGTCTGGATTTGTTTAGAATTTTCCTCTCTGCAATTTGCACATGGTCATTTCGAGGTGTGTGATTTCCGAAACATGCTTTTAGGATGCTCACTTCCGATTCGCCAGGAGGAGATTAAACATTTGTTTCATGTGGGCGAGGCAAATTGCAGCCTGGCTTCGCGTGAAGAGCAACTTTAGTGAACTTTGAGGTGCAAGTGAAAACCTCAAAAATCTATATGTCACAGCCCTACTTAGATTTAGGCTACTTTCCTGTAAATTTTTTTTGTTTTGGTTATATTTTTAAACTCACATTCTCCCATGTTAATAGTTTTTTGTGAAGTTTTTCCTTACATTTGTTGAGGGTTAAGGACAATATATTTTTAAAACCCCATGGAATATGTTGTAAATTAAATTAGTAAATTATTATTATTATTTTAAATGTTTTATTTTACACTTAGTATTAACTCTTTTAAGTAAAAAGTGATAGTTTGAATGACTATGACCTTGGCCACCTTTCAGTGCAGTGGTATTTAAATGTCATTATCGAGTATGGGATTTTCAGGAGGTATTATGGATTTCCTGGTTTTCTGTGTGAAAAAAAGACAGACAGAAATAGAGGAAGTTATTGTTGTGCATTTGTATAAATGTGTGACCAATTTGAATTTGTGTATTTTCAATACATTGTTTTTATTATTATCTGAAATCATGGTCAATCATATAAACTTATATTCAAATTGGTAACTATTTTAGTTGCTTGTGTATTACATGTTTTATCACGGTAGGCTCAAGTTTGCTTTTCTAGCTTGGAAATCAGTTGCTACTTTATCAACTGCATGACTGTACCATAATTTTATTCAGGAACTCACTGTTGCCATTGAAGCAGCGGTCTTCAGCTCCCACACAGTTCAATGTTGCGTTGCAGGTCCCCGTCGAGCTGTCAGCTGAGCTCGCACAGGCCGGACACACCTTCCCATTCATGACAGAACTTGGAGGTGGAAATATGTAAGAGGAGGAAAAAAAAGTGGAGACATGTTAAAAGTGCACGTCTGCAGTACATCTAAGAAAACCAGTCCCCAACCGTAGCTAATGATCCCTTTGCAGTAACTTCCAGCACTTCTTCTTGAATTTGTTGCAATATAGTACTGTTTGTATCTTGTACATATACAATGTTTAATAAAATGTAAAGTATAGCAACCGAGCGTATTTATGTTTTAATCATACCTGATGGTAACCAATCGTAGCCAAAATAATTTCGCAGTTGTGGTAAACATTTCGAACAGTGATTTCCACCAATCAGCAATGTCACTATCACATCCAAAGATTTAGGGTATTGTGCTCCTTCTTCTTGACATCTTGAAAAAAACTTTTCAAACGCAGTTGATATCGTACAGACATGTGGCTTTTACGAGAGCATATAACATTGTTTGTCACCGTGGTCGCTTGTGGTAAGTCTACCTTGGATACTTACAATATTATGGCTAAAAATCAAAACCAATATTCAGAAAAATAACATTTCTTTTTACATCCTTAACCACATTGTTGAACTTTATAAAATCCATACTCCGGTCCCTGTAAAGCTCCAGTAAGTAGTAACTTTCTGTAGTACTCACCAAACATAAGAAGACACTGTTTTTTACAAATCGAATTTTGTACAGATTAACAAAAAAATATATAAAGTGTTAGTTACTGAGCTTTAGAGGAGTTGATATGTAGATTTTGTCATCTTTGGACAGAGGCACGCAACTGTTCCACTTTATTTTTCATAACCTTCACATCTAACTCTTGTGAAAGTCTATTCCTAACAATGTTGAACTGTTGCTTAAAAGCTCACTGAAAAAATGATTGTGATATCAATGTAAAATCTGTATGTTAAACACAACTGAATTTCTAAGCCTAGCTTGGCATAATAATAGGGAGCAGGTGGAGGCAGATTCAAAACAAATCCCAACAACGAGGTAGACAAAGCAAGGGTGTGAGTTGTGTGTCGAAACATTTTTCAGCTTATGAGACACATGATAGCTTTTTCCCCTCCTTAAAGTCTTTGTGCTAAGCTAGGCTAACCATACCCTGTCACTTGCTTCATAGGCAACAATACTGGTATCAGCCTTCTCTCAATCTCAGACAGATATCAAATGATATAGGTTTTACAGAATAGCTTCATGACCTTTGATAAGGGTTGGATTAAATCTTACTGGGCAGCCTCTGGAAGTTGCAGTTGTCGGTCAAGCAGCAAATCTGAGTGTGGGCCTCCCGTGAGTAACCGAGGTTCACTGACCGTTCAGTCTCAACTCTGAGCGGAGTAAAGCAGGACAGCAGGGAAGAACATTGTTTATTCACTGTCACAATAGCGGATGAACCGGTTCCCCTCACTGGAGGGAAGGAAATACAAAATATGGGAATGGTAAATAAACCAAATGTTAATGGTTAACTGATTCAGTCACTCCTGTAACAATAACCTACTTTATCTCATCACAAGAAGATAGAATCATTGATTCGGTTTGACTGATACTTCATTAAAGGCTTGTTGTGTAGGATTTAGTGGCATATTCAGCCAACTAATTACCCCTCCACTCACCACTCACCTAGGGTGGGTCTCTGGTCACAGATAAACCTGCAAGGCCCTTCCCTTCGGCAAGTATTTGGGTTTTCTGTTGTAGGCTATTGGAGAAACATGGTGGTGCCACTTGGCAGACTATACACCTTTAACTATGCTCATGTAAAAGAACTTGACTCACAGTCCTATAGATTACTGGCATCCAGGGGGGGGACTGGCCATAAGTAAGTAACGTTGGCCTGGGGCTGGCTAGGCTACATTTTTTAGACATGTCCAAAACAAAGTAGAAAACGTTTTTGATTTTGTTTTAATATGCCATATTGTGATGGGTTATTATTGTTCAGATGATTTAGCTAAGCTAGCTAAGAGCTGCTAACGTAGTTTACTGTAAACTTTTTGAGCTGTAAATAGAGATGCAGAATCAAGCTGTATTGAAAACAGAATACAAGTAAACCTATAGGGGTTTAATTTGAAATATTTGCCATTGAATTTATTGTAATCTTTCAATTAATTTATTGTTTACTGAGGTGATAACTAGTTAATAAGGTTACTAGGTATAATTTGTGTGTAAATGTGTTACTTTTACTGTAGTTTTCAAATGGCTGTGTATAGTGCTGTCTAGAGCATTTTCAGGTAATGTCACAATGATCTGACATTTTTGCCTTGGAAAACACTAGTAAAGTGTCCTAATGAAAATATGACAATAATTATTATTTTCACAAGATTTATTGTGCTTATGTGTTGATCCTTAATGGTGTGATCATGTACACTAAATTATCAATAATTCTCCATTACAGGTTGTTGTGATATATTTGAGGAGTCGTTCTCCCTCTGTTTTATATGTGGACATTTGGGACCACTGTTCGAATTTTGTAAGTTTATCATGTATTTTTTAATGTATAAATTCATACTTCATAATTATAATAATTTTCAAAAGGTTTTAAAAGAAACACACATCAAAAAAGCTCTCAACTTTAGGTGCAGGACAGAGGAAAACATTTTCTTTATTTTTCAGACATTATAATGTATCCATGTCCTTCTCAGGTTGACCACTTGACATGTGAGAGCCTGAGGAGTTGTTCCCCCTCTGTCCATGTTCGAGGACTTGCTCTCTGTCTGCCTCCACTCTCTGCCTTTACTGTACCAAAGTTTGTCTGTTGAGTTTCCTCTAGTCTGGTGAGTTTATCATTTTTTATGTGTTATGAAATCATACTTAATTTGTGATGATTAGAGACATTATAATGTATCCATGTCCTTCTCAGGTTGACCACTTGACATGTGAGAGCCTGAGGAGTTGTTTTCCAGACACAGGTAGAGCTGGCAGGGGCGTCACCCTGGGCCTGCCCTTTTGGGCTGGGCTTCAGCTAAAGGCTGCTTCCAGGGGCATGGGGCCCTCAGCCTTTGTTTTTCTTTGCTTCTGCACCTTACAACATACATCACACCTTATTTTCACAGATCCAAACACTGTTAACACCACTGACGCGTAACATATTTTACACATCCCACTACGTAGTTAGAGCTATCTTGATTTGGAGTTAAATAAATTTACTTTTGGCTTGAGAGGTTTGTGTGTGGCCTCCCTTCTTGTTGCCATCTTTGAGCTAGGTGGTAACAGTAGTATGCATGAGAGAAGACGCCGCGAGATTTGTGGACTTCTATGTGGTGTCCGCTGATAATGTAGTGGGCTGGTCTGGACAGACAATGCCAGGGCTGTATTTTTATCCCAGTCCACCCCTGCTGGCACCCACCTGAAGTGATAGTTTTGCACATTATCCTTGTGGCAGGACACTGGACAGAGGTTGTGTTGGAACACATTTCATTTGCACACACATGGCAGTGCAGTGATTCAGCTGGAATGCAAAGAAAACACCATTTACACCGTTTCATTTCAGTACAGAAAGAGAATAATACGTTTCAGATCGAACCATCTCACACACATGACCATGTGTTCCATGGCATGTTCATTTTCACTTTTATTGCACATATATTTGTATTGCATGTACCAAGTACTTTTTTTTCCATGTAAAAATCAAGAAATATTGATCGACCCTTCTGATGAGATACTTTTCAGACATGCAACATACAACCAGGGAAACACAACAACTTTTACTTTGTAAAAGGCCTGCATCAAAAAATCTCAACTTATCAGCAAAAGTCATGAAAAGTCATATGTATCTAAACCTGATTCAAATAGTCACAGACAAACAATTGTAGTAGGGCTGCTAATAATTATCACTAACAAATAAAACATCCACCAAAACCCTCTACTGTGTTCACATGACAGAAAATATATATAAACATCATAAAATAGAACTAAACATCAACATTTGAATTTGAATTTGAAGGTGCTGATTGTATCGTTTTGTGAGTAAAATCATAAACGAGGTACATAAAGTGATAGAGGTACTACAGTACAGTAGTCTTACTGTAACAAAGTAGTACTGTGTTTATCATATTTTCACCGATGTTTAATCTATTGCCTTTTGGAGTAGATGGTAGTGAAATTCCTTTAGAGGGGATGTGATGCAGGTGGAAAAAAGATGCACGATTGAGAACAGTGAAAGGCTGTTGCTAACAAATTACCACTCCTATGACACTTCAAAAGTATTATTCTGTGTGGATACAGACAACAGCATAAGCCAAATCAGAAGCCCAGAGAAAGTCACTTGCCTGTGTAGAGCAGAGCCCAGGTCAGACAGAGAGTCAGCAGCAGCTTCATATTTGGTTGAGGTTGTTAGGTGTTTGGTAGCGGAAAACACCGAAGCATATATAAAAGTCCCTGAAAATAACTTGATGACAAATCATTCAGCTGTGGAACCTGTTCATCTGCTGTTTATCTGATCATTTACTTTGATATTCTCTCTACGTAACTCCAGCTAATCTACTTTGTAGTGCAGGGGCAGCTCCAGTATTCAACTAGATGTTAGGTTGCTGTATGTAAAAAGGTAAATAGACAGACATGGTGTTTCTGGATATATTCATTTCTTAACTTATTCTTGATATTGTTACTGAAGCACCGTGGAAGTATCTCTTAAATAGATAGACCTGTCTGAGGGAGAACTGTCGGCAGGGATGTCGTACTTGTGCTCTGTGCTTATTTGAGTTTCAGTCAGGAGTCCTTGATAAGACATATTTTACCTGTTGCCTCATTGCACATAGTGAGCACCTGACCCCTGTTCTTATTAAAAATCATGGAAAAAAGCAAATGACCCTGTGTAGAGATGCTTTGTTACCAAATTTTCATTTCAGTTTGACAGAATTACCTCACACAGACACACATTTAAAGTTGGTCTGAACTGGTCAGCACACAGTTGAATTATTTAAATCAAGGTAGCCCACACGATGCTCTCTGAGCCACATCCTCCCGGTCTTGCTGGGTAGTCCAATGGAGTTCTGGGGCCAAATGATATGTCAAAATATATATATAATCAGTTGGGACATGGACTGAAAAAACTCAACAGCCCCCAGAATCAAATTCCTTAATAAACTTGGTCCTTCTAATAGAAAGAGAGCAGTAGCTTTACTCCACACAGAGAGAGAGAGGGATAGAGAGAGAGAGGATAGAGAGAGAGAGAGAGAGAGAGAGAGAGAGAGAGAGAGAGAGAGAGAGAGAGAGAGAGAGAGAGAGAGAGAGAGAGAGAGAATGAGGGGAAAAAAACACAGAGTTAGTGACATGTAGATAAATATCAGGACAGCAAATGATTTAGTAATTATTAGAATTATTAAAATTAATCAACTTTGTATTTTTCTGTGTGGATTCCTTCAATTTCTGTCTTTCTAAGAAATGGGGATGAAACAACCCGAGTTTAACAATATCACAGGTTTTGCCCCATTATTATTACAATAGGGTTATAATAATTATTATACCAGACACCTTAAATACATATGGTGCTGGAGTCAAAATCAACAATTGTTACTGATCTATAATAATCTATACTGAGTTTGTGAGGTTCAGCAGGTTAGGAAGTTACTGTGTAAAACACAACACTGCCATCTATGGGAGAAACGGAGCAATGATCACACTAAAGCGGCTTCTGGGGCGTTTACACATTATTTGTGTAACATATCCAGGGAATACAGAGCGGCTAAAGCCCGCCATTTTCAGATGTATCAAGTGAAGCATGTAATCACAGTCATTTGACAGTCTGCCAATTTGAGAGAAGAAAAATGTGTGACCCAAGTGCCATCCATCCATCCAGTATCTATAGTGCTTGTCCCGGGTCACAGGGCTCAGAGACATATATTATAGTCTCAATATAACCTAAATCTAATCTGAATGTCTTTGAATTGAGACTAAGGACCGTTTTACCATGAGACAACAGGTCTAACCAGTGCATCACCATGCTCTCCACATACAAATAATCTAAAGTTGAATGTCTGCACTTAAAGCTCAAAACATAACTTCATATCCAATGAGCTGAGGTGCAGAACCAAAATAGGCTAAACTTGCACCAGTGTGAATGAATTCCAACACAAACTTGCAACTGTAGGCGAAACAAACAATGTTACTCCTTGCTCCAACGAGGGTTGGGACAGCCCTGTTTTCCTGTAGTAGTTCTTCTGTACCCAAACTTATTTGTAGTTAATGTCACTACATTACAGGTACATTAGTATAAATAAGTACCTCTGCCAAGGAAAAAACTACTGAAGTGATCCAGATGAATGATCATATCAAGGATTTTGTTTGGAAAGGGTGTTGGCATTAGGTGTGCAATCTCGAGTGTCCAATTGAAAGAACTGTATTTAATGTTGCAGGCATAAAAAAACAGATGCCTTCAGTAGAAGTGTATTTAGCTGAGGGAAGTAAACAGTAAATATACCACATTAGCCTTCTAAACCGTGGTTTGACACCAACTGTTATGCTATGCTGTCGGTCTCCACTGCAGGTGTCACCTGAAACTGACCTCGCCGCCTGAGAGGAAGATCAACTATCTGGGCGTGGAAAAACACTCCTGCTGTGACTACTGCTTTTCCTGGAGAGGAGTGTCTGCCGACTGTGCCTGGAAACAGTCCTGCTGTGACTGATGGCCTGTTGTTGCTCTCTGCCACAAGTGTTTACTGCATGCGGCGTTCTAAATGCAGCTGTGAGTGTTAAATATCAACAGGATAACATCAGGGTTATACAATTAATATCAGTTTATGTGGATAACCCTTAGATAAATATTTGCTGTCTCATCATGATTATTATTTGGGAAACAAATCAGACAAATAAGTAAAGTTCTGTTATATTTGATGAGGATACCAGGTTACAAGAAGAAGTGAATTTCAGTGATTTGTGGTTTTAGGTGATTTCGAACTTTTCCCCTCTGGGTAAAACCATACCTCCACAGCTGTAGCTACTGTTGAAGGTATTCATCTGCCTGTTTGTGAAACCTTCCCCTGTCCCTTCAGCAACCCCAAATATAGCCTGTTTACAGTGAGGAAGCCTAAGAAGGTCACAAGGGGGAGGAATGCATTAAAGTTTGGATCACTGCCAGGGACTCCACACACACACACACACACACACACACACACACACACACACACACACACACACACACACACACACACACACACACACACACACACACACACACACACACACACACACACACACACACACACACACACACACACACATACACTTTCCACTGGGTGAGTTCAAGTTCCATGAAGTGACTCAACTGTTGATCTAAAGAGATCAGTTACAATTTAGAAAATATGTCCAATTCACACAATAATATATGTGTCCGTATGTTAAGTCCTCAGCACCCTGTTGTTCACATCGCTACCCATTTCTGAAAATATAAAAAAAATAAAAACATGAAACACTTCTCTTCAACCTGTGAGATCATACATGTGTAACATGAACTGTACTGACACAAGCAAAGATTATATTTCAGATTTGTGGTGAATGTACTTTTGGTTCCTGCGATATTCACTTAATGTTATTCACAGATGTATAATAACAGTTGTGAAAATAGTTGTAGCTTGTTATGGGGTGACACATGTCATGTTATTTTTAAAACATACCTGAGATTTTTAGGAAATGTGGTTTAATTGATTCAGATTCACATAATAATGTAAAAAAAAGAAGCCAAAAGCCCTTCTGATGGCAGTGCGTCCTTGCTATGACCTTATTAGATTAATTAGATAAAATAATGAGACTGTGATAAATGTGATTTAATGACCTAATGTTTCATTTTTTTTTCATTTTTAATGGATAATGGGTATTTTTGTCTCATCTAAGTCTAAGAATAAGAGGCATTTTTTTTTCATTTTAGTTCAGACTAAGTATGAACATTTTTCCACAAACTTCAGCAAACCATATTTTGTGTTTTCATCAAACTGATTTTATCAATTAGGTCCGGAAAGAGATGCAATAACACAAGCAAATCTAATACAATCTAACTCCTACAATAAGATCAGAATGTAAGAAAAAAACCTTACATCAGAAGGAAGCCTTCCAAGCAGCTCCACCCCGTATAATGTTCTGATTTGTAAGAACTGTGACGGAAAGATGATGATTTTGTTCTGTTGTTTCGTTTGCTAGTGGGAGATTGTGTACAAACACTCTCTGCCGTCTCATGATAGTTCATTCATCAACATTTTCACTGGATGGGAAAATGACTTCACAGGGGTTTAGCGAAGACACTGTCAGACTTCTGCCTGCAGGATGCACAATTTCAGCATCTTTGGTCCGGGCTCTAAACCCCAAGTTTCCCCTGATGGCTCTGTGTGAATGATACAGGATAGAAAAGTGCAGGATATAGAAGAGCTAAATATGTGTGTAAATTGATGAATGCAATTCAAGTGCTTTGAGTGGTCTTTAAGACTAGAAACGTTGATACATATATCCAGGTCAGTTGTGATTACCTTTTAGCCAGGTATACTGTAAATTGGTAATGCTCCCAAATATGCATATTTTCTAGGATTGGAAATTAAATATTGATTTTGAAACATTAAACTGTTGAAGCCGTACCTTGCTGTTACATCTTATACTGTAAACTAAAGCTGCACTATAAAATCATGATGGTAGATTTATTTTAAGAACCCAGGTAGCAGGTCAGAGGATATAACTTAACCAAAGTAGGGCTGCTGACCTTATGTCAAAACCAGTTTGCATGATGTCCAACAATCAGTCTAAGTACACGGATCTGTGTGAATAGACATCGCCAGCATAGGTCCACAATCAACTAGAATGATAGATTTAAAATATACTGATTAGAGTCTTGTTGCCAAATCCTAACTGCCACTGCCAATATTTTACAGCAGTGGTCCCCAACCTTTTTTGCGCTACGGACCGGTTGGATGTCAGACAATATTTTCACGGACCGGCCGTTAAGGTTTGTCTACGGAACCTCATTACGGAGTCCCTCTGGTACCTCTGGTGACAGCGGTAGATTTTTTTTTAATTTAATGGAATTTGGAGAGTTTTTTTTTGGTTATTTAAAATAAAAAATTAATTCGTTAATTAAAAAAAAATCCACCGATGTCACTGCAGATAGGATGTTGGAAATGGCATCAGAGTTTTTAGTGCTGTTGTGGCGATCTCAGGGTGTGCTCTGCTGTGACTTTAATCCAGGACACCGGAGTTGTTTTCTCAAACATACTTTTAAGGCCGCCGTCATTTGCGATCTCCAGCAGCTGATCTTCTTCTTAAACAGACATGCTGGATTCACCTGGTTTGTTGATAAATGGGTCCGACAAATACCGTGTTGGTTTGTGTTCAGCGAAAAAGTGACGTGACCGAGACAAGCGTCTTGAAATGCGTAAAGCATGAGTCATAAACGAGAGGATCCGGTAGTTTTTCAAAAATGACCGGATAATAGATAAAACAGAAAAAATGTAATTTATTTATTCTTCTGTGCGGCCCGGTACCGAATGACCCACGGCCCGGTACCGGGCCACGGCCCGGGGGTTGGGGACCACTGTTTTACAGCAATCAGCCCAGACCAAAATAGCCTATAGAATCTAGAGTGACATCTAGTGGTGGAGTTGAATGCTGCAGCAGAATACCCCTCACCAAACCCTCCCCTTCTAAACATGAAAGAGAACGTAGTCGCCTTCCGTTGTCATAAAAACTCAAAATGTGTTTTTGTCCAGTTTGGGTTACCGTATAATATATATATGGTATAAGGGGCCCATTCTAGTGCAAATAAAACAAAAAATCTTACAATTTAGATGATTACTAGTCAAAATGTGACTCAAACCTTTACATATTCATGTTCTAACCAATAGATCCCTTTCCCCTAAATCTTACACACTGGAGCTTTGAGTATTAGCCTTAATTTATGTAACAGAACAACACTGTTTGTAGTTCTCAATTATTATTTTATATTATATTATTAAATATACTGAACATATCAAAAACTATACATTGACATACTAAGTCATGATGGTTTAACGTAAGGAACCTAAATATATTCAACATTAAAACATTAAAGAACATCTTCAAATTATCATAAATGATCCACATCTGTAACAAATAAACAATGTATGTATATAAAATAAGTCAAATATTTTTAATAAGTGTAACAATGCGTCTACTACACCATGGACTTTTTTCAGTGTGTTTTTGATCCAGTAGTTTTACATCACAGCTGAAAGCCAGATGAACAGCTCTGATGTGTAGTACTTTCAGCCACCGGACACATTGTTGTTGTGAGTCGTGTACGTGTAGTAAGTAGCAACAGAGTCACTTCCAGTGTTTGTGCTTCTACACTTATCAGGTGTCGATGTGATGACAGCGCACATGGCGACATGTCATTGACTGAGCTGTTTGATCTCTCAGAATGGAAGTTATGTAAAAATCTGTGTGACGGGGTCACGTCTTGTTTACTATCTTCCTACAGTGAGCACGGACGGGACTGCTCGAATCCAATTGGCCGGCCGCCGCCCACCGCGCCCCGCCATTGGCTGCCGTCGGGTGATAAATAAGAGTCTCGTGTGGAACTGCAGCAGCTCGTAAAGGATCGTCTCAGTGACTGTTAACGAAGTCGTCTCACTCCAGAGGATCTTACATCCTGTTTTCTTTTGTTCCTGTTGTTTCTGATAATCCATCTTTTTGAGGATGGCCAGCAGGATGAAGCTGATGCGGTCTGTGGTGAAGGCTGCAGCTCTGGCCAGCGTGCCCAAACACATAGACCACTTCTCCAAGTTCTCCCCATCTCCTCTGTCAATGAAGCAGTTCTTGGACTTTGGTGAGTGTGACCCATCTCTCACCCACTGTGACGGGAGATTTTATATTTAGATATGTTTAATGGTAGAATGACAAGTATATATGAATATTATATTAGATATGTTTCTGCAGGTTTGACTCTGAGATAATCTGTGACTTTCCTTTGCCAAAATGTGTATTTGTTGGAGACATCTCCCTGTTGTTATAACAAAGGTTTAACAGCAGGGGCCAATCGAACAGATGTTGCAGAGTGGCTATAGGTGTTATGACCAGAGACGGGGGTCTCTGGGAAACAGGTTTTAGACTCAAGAAGCAGTTCTTCTAGTCTGGTCAGAATCAATATTCATTGTGTGATGGTACTTCAAAGAGGATCTACTTCTGCTGGGGCAGACCACGGGATTGGTCATCTTGGTCATGACAATGAAGAGAGCTGATTGGACAACATTCTACCTCCGTGTGAGGAGGGTCTGAAACTGTATAAATGTATTTGAGTTCATTGTTCATAGCTCTTGCTTCGAATCTTCCAGTGGTTCACCATTAGCCCCCGGCCGCAGCTCGGTAAAGAATTAAAGCAACCAGAAAGGAGAAATGCTTGTGCTGTCCTGTAATGTAATTAAAAACTGCCATTACACCACCTACCTTCATTTGATTGATTATACTCAAGTTGTAATGCTCATATAATAGTGCATTTAATATAAAAGAGATACATTAAAGTGCAGGATTGAAGCCTTATAGAGATATTCAGAGTCCTTGTTACAATTTAAAATAAAATGATAATATGATTTAGGGAAAGATTTGTTGAGAAACTCTGAGGTTCAGTTGATTCTTTATGCTACAATCTCAGTGGTGCAGTAGGGGCCACAGATGTCAACAGGTTATCAGCAGGAAGAGCCGCCCTGTTATATGATTCCTAATGTGTCTCATTGGCTTGATTTCATTATCATTATCAGTTAAGCTGATGGTGTCAGTTCAGTTGTGACCTCCTTGATGTCCAATGAAGAGGTTTGCAGTCGCAACAATGAATGTTGATCGTGTTAATGCAGTTGACAGTGATGTCAATGATGATGCATGTGAAGATTACATTTGTGATGTGAAGCCATGTTTTTTTTTGTGTCTTTCAACAGTTTTTCCAGCCCTATTTGCAAAGTTTGTAAATATTAATAGCTACATAACTGGCTACATAAAAAAAAACTTTCATGGAGCATGGACTCTATTTTTGTAGAAGCCTGTCCCTTGAATACACAGTTTCATTCTCGCCACTCTTGCAAACCTCACGAGTCCAGATGAATGTGAATCAAATCTTTATGTAATAATAACTTTTACACTTGTTTGTTATCCCACTCGTCTCTTCCCTTCAGGCTCAACCAATGCCTGTGAGCGCACGTCGTTTGTCTTCCTTCGCCAGGAGCTACCTGTGCGTTTGTCCAACATCATGAAGGAGATCAACCTGCTGCCCAACCGGCTGCTGGCCACACCCTCCGTCCAGCTGGTCCAGACCTGGTGAGAAATAGCAACGAACTACTGAGCGCTCACCCAAATGTTTAGGAGAACACTTGATTGAAAAGCAAAGGGTTAACTGACTTGTTTACTGACAGACCTGATGTGTCCCTGCTGTCCTGAGAAGAACCCCTGGTTCATGTTTCATGTTACTTGATGCTTCCTTTTGTTTTTCCAAAATGAGATCAGTAAAAAACATTGAAAACACATTTTAATTATTGGTTTGAATACTTTAATGTAACTTTGCACACTTTGATATTGTCATGTTTTCACTATGTTTGAACAAAAAAGCCTTGTTGGATGATTCACATGTTTCAAACCTTCATTATGAAGTATTGTCAGGTTTTTAATCCAACTCCTATAAATAGCAGGCCAACAGTGTAAGCCCCAACACAATCCATTATTACACTAGAGAGCAAGGCAGGAGAGAGAGAGAGGGAGGGTGGGAGGGTGCCTGAACTTTGTCCCAGTTCCTCCTCCAGCCCCCGCCTTTCTTCATACTTTTTCGTCATCCTGCCTGCTTGTTGTTGCAGCTGAGGGGAACATGATGTTCAGAACGGTGATCTCTCTGCTGAGCGTCAAAGTAATAGTTAAATGAAACTTCCACGTCATCCATGAGAAGGTGTTAAACACCAACACTTCAAAGATCCTTCAAGATTTTAAAAAACAAGAGAATTTTGAAAACTGATGTTTGACTGCAACCTAAAAAAGTTCTGCTATTACTTATTGTTATTGTTTTAAGGCTAATTCAAGAATAATTCCATCTTTTGTCATAAACATTTTACTTTTTTTCTCTGATCTCAACATTGGAAGCTTGAAATGCCCCCGATCTATGAAAGTTTGCGAAGTTGCTTATGTAGAGTATTGCAGAGAAACTTATTTAAAAATGACCTGAGCTCAAATCACTGTCACGTAGTTCAAAACAAGCAAAACAAAATCGTGCATAGGACTGGTTTAGGCAGGTTTAACAACAACATCTGTGTTTTTTCAAAATCTTGAAATCATGCTGGGGTGCGCTTTCTAGGTGCTGCTCCCTGGAAGTAGTTTCTCAACACACTCACACAATAATACACATACAGAAAAGACATAGAGACGGAGACACAGACAAACAGACAAATGTCTGGGAAATTAGTAGGTGGATTATTTGTTTTTGTGGTTTGTGAATTATCTGAAATGATATGTGGTCTGTGACATTATTAATGCATTGATATCCCGAGTCTGTGTAAAGTGATTGATCAACAAAAACCTGGTCTGAAACCAGAGGGGCAGGAGGATTTTAATCAATACAATGACATGCCCCTGAACTTCATAGGCATGTGTACAACACACTTACAAACAGATGATCTGATTGTCTGCAAAGTGAAACAGATTTTTTTCTGGAGAGAAGCATTTGCTGGCAAACCAGCCCTTTGTGATAGCAAGTTCACAGTCTGTAGCACAGACACTGAGCATAATCATGAAACCCAAAAAAACATTAACTACAAAGTTCTTTGTGGTTACATAAGTCGTTTTTCTTAAATGAGAAATCCCATGATCCACAGAGCAAATTGTGTTTACATGCCTTAACAGGAAAAGCATGCTACTTGCTGTCCATGCGTCTCTAATGACAAACAGCAGGCAGGACTAAGGGCATGTCAGGCGACTGGCTGCTTGTTAACTGCTGGGTTATGGTAAATGGTAAATGGATTTGCATTTATATAGGGCTTTTCTAGTCTTGATGACCACTCAAAGCGCTTTACATTACAGTTTCACATTCACCCATTCACACACACATTCATACAGTGCATCTATCCCAGCACTTTGTTATTCTAAGGGGGGGCCATTCGGGGTTCAGCACCTTGCCCAAGGACACTTCGGCATGCAGATGGTTCAGACTGGGAATCGAACCGCCGACCTTCAGCCACAGCCGCCCCTATGAAAGCATGCGTATTACATGTCAGGACTGGTGATTGATGGCAGTGTTTACATTTTTATTTCCACAGCCCAAGCCACTTCTCTCTGTTTTTTTGCCTTGCTCTCCCACTACACTGTCCCGATGATTCCAACTGTAGCGAGGATAATCAGTTTACTGGTGTGTTTACCATGCTGTAGCTACCGCTATCACTCATGTCTGGAATTGGCCAGATACTCAGGAACTCTCCTGTGTTTGTGTTCTCTCAGGTACAACGACAGCCTCATGGAGATCCTTGAGTTTCTGGACAAGAACCCTGACGACCACAGTGTCCTCGAAACGTGAGTACAGGACAGAGCAGAACATGATAGCACTGCTTTCACTTTCTTCTTCTTTAACCTGACCCCTGCCTTCTTCCTCTCCTCCTGTCACGTTCCCTCCCGTCGTCTCTCTCCTCTGTCTCCTCCACCCTCAGGTTTGTGGAGGTCTTGGAGTCCATCAGGAACCGGCATAATGATGTCGTCCCCACCATGGCTCAGGGAGTTATCGAGTACAAAGACGCCTTTGGCCAGCACGACGCTGTCACTGACCACAACATCCAGTACTTCCTGGATCGCTTCTACACCAGCCGCATCTCCATCCGCATGCTCATCAACCAGCACAGTAAGTCCCCCCCCCCATACAAAAACAAAACAAAGCAAAGATCGGATATAATATGTCAATATAAAGCTTTTCAACTTCTGCGGCTAGTGGTATTGCAGTAAGAAGAACTGATTTCCTTTGTCTCTGCTCTCTTGCAGCTCTAGTCTTCAACGGGAACACAAACCCTGCCCACCCCAACACCATAGGCTGCATCGACTCCATATGTGATGTGACAGAGGTTGTGCGAGGTATGGAGAAATTACAGGTTTTATAATAGATTTTCTTTTTTCAAATGCATGCTATTTAGAAGATCTGAGGTTGACATTAAGTTTTCTACTCGAGAAAGAGTAAGTAAGTACTTGCTTTTAAATATACGTAAATTATTAAAAATAAAAGTGCTCTTGGAGTGTAGCCGAAGTACAGATATTTGGGGAGGACTAAAAGTAAATATTAGCCAAAAATAAATCTACTCAAGTTACATGAAAGATGTACCGTAACAAAGTAAATATTATATACTATGTTTCATCCCACACTGGCCACGTCTAAAACGTGCACTTCAGAGGTACATACAAACAAAATGCACAGAGGGTGGAAGGAGTGGGGGACCTGAAGCAGATACAACACCAAATTTCTGTATTTCTGTGGAAGTTGCAGTGTGTTTATCCAGCCTTAATATGATGTCAGTCCTTATACAACAGCAGTACAGTGTACGCAGGTTTTGTCATATATATTGCAGAGGAGGAGCATTTCAAAACCGCTAGTTCCAACCGTACGGGTCAAGCCAGGACGTTGTGTCCCCACGGCACTTATAAACATCCCATAGTGATTTACTTTCATATAGTAAAGTGTCACTTTTCGGGATTCATAGAGGAAAAAAGCTCCCCACCACCTGAAATGAGGTCTGGCAGGCTGCCAGTACAGGCTTGTTTCAGATTCAGAGCTGCTGATTGAGATCAATGATTATACTGATGATAAACGTGCATTTATCACATAGGTTTATCATTATGTTTTTTTTATGATGTTGTTTTTCCTCTCCCTCGCTCTCTAGATGCCTATGAGAGTGCAAAGTTGCTGTGTGAGCAGTATTACCTGGGATCACCGGAGCTGGAGCTGAGGCAGATGAATGGTGAGATAAACACAAATACACACACAAAAACACACACACACACACACACGCGCGAACACACTTGCTGATGTCTGCGCCTACAGGGCATTTGACAGATTTTTTCTCTCTCCCCAGCCAACAGCCTCAGAGAGCCTATCCAGATTTCATACATCCCATCTCACCTGTACCACATGGTGTTTGAACTCTTCAAGGTAATTAACGATATTAAATCTGCACGGAAAAACAACTCACCAGTGCAAAAACAAATTTTCTCATTTTGTATTGATCTGCCACAGGCCAAGGACACATCTTCATTTATTTATCAATTAGACAAGACATATCTTAGCAGCTTTTTTTCTATAAACATCTATATGCAGTGGTTGCCTGTGTCGGGAATGATGTTTGAAAAGTCTACTTTGTGGAGCCTACTGTTATAACAAGGTGCACACAACAATGTCAGCGATGAGGCACCTTCAGTATAGTTTTTATAGTACATCACACGTCATGCAGCATCTATAACTTGCTTTTTAATATCATGTCAATGAAATCTACTGGCTATCAAACAGCTTGTAACTCTCTCTGTGTCCTCCCTGTAGAATGCAATGAGAGCCACCATTGAGAACCATGAGGCCAGCAGGACCCTCCCACCTATCAAAGTTATGGTCGCCCTTGGTGGAGAGGACCTTTCCATCAGGGTGAGTGAATCTTCTGTAAAATGCAGACACTCTTTAATTGTCAAGTTAGTAATATAAATGCATTTTTTTACTCACCCAAATTTTATTTAAAATCTCAATTCAAAAGATAATTCCTCAACCGTTGAATTGGTGTGATCCTAAACATTTAAGAGTTTAAAAGTTCTGCAATAGTCACAAATGAAATGAAACAATATTTTCCAGTGAAATTTGAAGTAAACATACTTCTTTCTACACTAAGTTATCGGGGAAAAGGTTTGTTGAGTTCACTGCGGAAAAAATATGCAACACTAATGAACTTTGCACAACTTGAAAGAAGGATAAACAAACCAAGAATAGAACCAGAAATGGCACAACTAAAACTTGTAAACTTAAAAAAATTACACTAATCCATCCTGTAATGCAGCCATACTGAAGTATGTTACACACACATCATGTGTCCCCTAAGAAGATTATGTATGTGAGGATTGTTGAGAAAAATCTATGAAAAGAAAGAGAGAATGTTTTCCTCTAGTCCTCATTCTGAAAGTGACATAATTCCCCCATTGATCTTCTGTCCATGTCTCACCTCTGTTCAGCGGCTTAATTAGGTTATATAAACCTCATAAACCTGCATTATCTGCCCAGATACCGAGCACATTCATGGTCAACCACGCACACATATTTAGACAGGATCAACTCCGCTGATATCTGCAACCTTTGCTCTTTAGACAGAGACAAACACACACACACCTGTTGTGAGTGCATGTCTCTGCCAGTGTCCTCAGAAAGACAGAAGATCATTCCTGTGTTTATGTTTAATGAGCACTGTACCAAAACTTAAGGTTTTCTCTCCACCCTCTCTTAATGAGCCGACTCTATAATATGCGTCTCTCTCTCCAGATGAGTGACAAAGGAGGTGGCGTTCCTTTCAGGAAGACAGAGCGCTTGTTCAGCTACCTGTACTCCACAGCGCCCAGGCCTTCCATAGGAGACAAACATAGAGCCCCACTGGTAAACAAATCACATACAAGTCACACGTTCAAACACAATGTTAATATGTTCGAAGAGCTAATGTGTGTTTTTGTGTGTGTGTGTGTGTAGGCTGGTTTTGGCTATGGTTTACCCATCTCTCGGCTCTACGCTCGCTACTTCCAGGGAGACTTACAACTCTACTCTATGGAGGGTCATGGCACTAATACTATCATTCACTTGAAGGTAATATATGCAGCTACACACACATTTGCACCAACATATTGCTTGATATATGAAAGATGGACCGATTGGCTCTGGGCCCCATTGTCTGCATGTGGGACAACAAATCCTAATATGTCAGATAAAGACTTACACTTAATGTTTTAGCCAGCTAACTTCAAATGTAACTGGAGGATTAATATATTACTTATCAGTCTATTGATCGATTGACTATTTCCCTTTTTGTGTAAAGAGATATGCGAGTAATAATACAGTCATTTCAAACTGGATCTTTTTACCTTAACTTCAAGGCCTCTGCTGGTTGCCGGGCAACCATCTGGCACTGATGTTAAGAGTTCCGAAAGTTCTTGATGCCGACAATAAATGTTGCCTTTACACTAGTATTAATTTAGCCAACAGACTCAAACTGTTTCCCTCTTTTATGCTTAGCTGAGCTAACCAGCTCCAGTATACACATTAATAGTGGTATCAATCTTATTCTTGTCAAAAAAATTGTAAAATGTGGGACTATTGAAATAATAAATCCTTCGTATTTCTATGAAGTTGTACCTGTAATTTTTATTAAATCAAATGTGTTAATCATCATTTAAGTCTCATAATTAAATGGCAACATTTTTCATTGGAGTTAGGTAAAATGAAAAACAGATATTATTATTTCAAATTACCTATGTTGCTAAAAGCACCACAAACCAATTTTTTTTTACTTTGTGTTATTGTATAGTTCTATTGAGAACTTGCCCTGAGATCTACATTTATTTGAATCAGCCTTTAAATCTCAAATGTCTAAGCTTCTACAGTCTGGAGTCAGACAAAGGCATAATACAAACTAATGGCAAATGAGCACAGCACTGACGTCTTTTCCCTGTCTGTGTGTGCAGGCGCTTTCTACAGACTCTGTGGAGAGACTGCCTGTTTATAACAAGACTGCGCTGCGTCACTACAAGCTGACTTTGGAGGCAGACGATTGGTGCAGTCCCTCAAAGGAGCCGTTGGACATGGCTGTCTACCGCGCCACAAAGTGATCCAGACGTGATGCCATGTGACTTTTGGCACAAACATTTACAAGGGGACCATTAAATGTCCTTCAAAGGCAGGGCATTGTGGGACCAGAACTATAAGCCCGCTAGTTGACGGGGGCAGTAGTGATCAAGTGTGACCAGGCAAAGAGAGAGAGAGAAAAGGCCGAGCATTGCATGTCCAGATCATCCAGGAATTTTCTTGATTAGCGCAAGCACCTTCTTCCCATATCGTCCCCTGCTTTCTTTGCATTTGTCCTGTAGATAAAAGTAGAGAGAGGGCTGATACTGTGAGTCCAGATAGTGGACTGAGAGAGAGAGAAGGAGAGACAGATATGTTGAGCTAATGGCTTACGATTTACAGTGGCTAATTTCTGGCAAATAATAGGATTGTGATTTAAAGGTTCATAGTGTAAGATTTAGTGACATCTAGTGGAGAAGTTGCATGTCAAAGCATGAAGGAGAACCTAATGTAGCCAACAGTCTGGGCTACTGTGAAAAACATCCATAAAGAGGACCTGTTCCTGATATAAATATAGAGTATTTAAATATGAAGGGCCCCCTCTAAAGTAAAGGAAGTTAATTAGTTAGATAGTTTCCGTTTTATCTGAAGTTATGGGTGTGCCGGGAGAAAGTTGACCCCACGTTAGCCAAATTTGGCCACACCTGACTAAATTCACCATGCAGCTTTGTCTAAATGGTGAGAAAGGTCAGTCGTTACTGACTATAACCACGTTAAACCTTTTTTTACCTTTTGGAAAACTTTTTTTGTTTTTATACTTTCAAATCTTGTTTACGAACAGGTTTAAAGTGATTAATCATTCAGCCCTAAATATTGGAGATAGATGGTTTCATTTTAAAAAAACATTTTGAAACATGGTTAGCAATCCAACTCTTTGCAATATCTGAAGCCTTTGCTTCAGTTCTAGCATACAAACTGTTAATATACTTTCAGGATCAGTTTTCTTTGAGCCGACATGATAACGAATCTGATGGAATGGGTACGACGAGGGCTTCTCACAAGAAGTTTGAAGAACCTTGATAAATCTAGGACAGATAACAGTACACGTGTTTTCAGCTTTATATTAATGCACCACTTACCTCAGAAGAAAAAAGGCATTTCACATAAATGCTATTGTGTCTTGTGGTTCTTTTTAAATAAAGATGTTTTCAGTCTTTCAGTTTAAAGACGGCCTAGGAAGTTTCCCTCTGCTTGTGCACTTTAACTAAAAAGTGCTTTTTGCTATGAGAAAACCAAATACCTTCTTACTTTGTGTGACTGGTTTGTTTTTCAGGGAATCAGTCAGACAGGACACTGGGCTGATTTTAAATAAGTTTATCTGAACAAATCAATTACGTAAACCCTCTCTGGAATTCCTGCATTGTGTTTGAACAAATGTTCAATTGTCCAGATACTGATAGTACAAGAGAATTAAAGATCATTTAGTTAGAGTTTAGCAAGTACGTGTATCACTGTCAGAGAGTTGTATAAACATGTCTTCTATTGACAGTTGTGGTTATCCATTAAGTATCAGAACTGTGTGGAAATTGTACCTCAATCACTGAGTTGCAGATGAACTGTAACAAATGTTTTTTTTGACTTTGTATCAAAATAACCACTCTGTGCTGGATATTGTGTCACAGATACAGATTGTGTGTGTCTCAGACACTGTTATTGTGTCTTTTTTCAAGTGCCTGTATTCTATTGTAAATTTGAAGTTATCTGTTCATATTGGACTTCTATTTTTTTAAAGAAAATATAAATAATTCTGAAATGAATCAAACTTTTGTCTTGTATTTCAAAAAATATTGGGGGAGGAATGTGTGTATTCCAGGGTTTGAAGCTCCGTGTCCCACAGAACAGGAATTTGAAAGCAGGTTGCACTAAACCGGAACAAACAGTGAAATACAAAACAAAGAGTGGAAAGATGTGTGCGTGCATGCGTGTGTGTGTATAGATGACCTGGAATAACTCTGAACAGTATCAGGGCCAGCACAGGGACTTTGGCCACCATGCAGGGTGTGTTTACTGGCACCTTAGTTGCCACGCAGCGGGCCTGTGTGTTTGTGCGTATTACAACATTTGAGGTCCTGTTCATAAAGTTTTGATTGGGCTGATGATTTGACTGTTTGTAGATATGGTCCAGCATCAAAGCTAAAAAGATTGCAGGGTTGGATTAAATTACAGCAGGTCAACATCTACTATAATAATAAATTGAGGTGTGTGAGGTACTATTCTCCATTCGAGATACTATTACAGGTGTCAATGGTTTCTGATATAAAAAAGTCTGCAACTTTCAGTTTGGATAATTTGTGATCAATGGTAACTGATGCCCTCATTCGCATAGACGTATGCATTACATTGTGACTTCTTCATGATGCTACTTATCATATGATATCTCAAATTGTCTGATCAATACAAACACCAGAGTGTCCCTAGCCAAATAATTTACAGAGACATCTAGGAAAATGTGTAAGGACATATGTATGTTGACCTTAACCTTTGACAGGGGTGAAAACCCTACTCCTGTCATTTGGAATTGTAGACTTGTGATAAACCCATTTCATATATTATCTGGGTGAACTTCATGTTTATGTTATGCAGTGTTTATGATTACACAGCAAAATAATGGTTTTATTCAATTTCCCTAAAGCGCTCTCCCCACATACAAATTATTATGCAATAACACAATTATTACAAATCGACCATGAATCAAATTCAAAACCTCCTGACCTCAGTCTGACATAAGTATTGACTGTACACAAACATACAAATGTACCCAGTATATTTGATCAAGGCAGGTTCATGGCAGAAGGCTGGAGGACTAGCTTGAACCAGTTATGTTGTGGAATGAGCCATAACCTGGTCCCTGCTGCAGGGGAAAGTTAGGCTCTTCTGTCTGTACGTGATATCTGACACGTGTATGAACCCTTATAACACCGCCAAAACACAGCACATCCCTTTTACAATTGAGTTCAACACTATCATGCTTTTGGAGGTTCTGGAGGCCATGCACTCCCTTTGGCATCTCAAAAAATACACTGCTTATATTATTACTTACAAATGTTATTAGAACTACTCAAAATCACGAATTAGTAGTCAGATGATGAGGGATTACACTGAAAGCCCAGAATGGCAGTAGGAGAGCAGATACCTCTGTTCAGGCCAGTCAGTCTCTTTTTTTTTAAATCACATTTAAATTCACTAGATTGATTTAGTTTTGTCTCGCCACCAAATTTCACACACTGATAAATACCAGCTCCCTAAAAGTGCCTGATTTTTTATTAAGCTCCATGAATTATTCTCTGAGAAAGCAACCAAAATGTTGTAAAACTTCTTTCTAGATTTGTAAAATCCTAAATATGTTGATCTGTAAACTAAATTATGGCTCCTCTTTGAAATACATCAATGCTGGTTTTAAAATCACAATTACTACCAACTTTACAAACAAATTCTACTTATATAGGTCTTTACGTTCTCAAGCCGTTTTTTGTCCAGGCAGAGACACTCCAGCCAAAATTTTGTTCTTGTGTGCAGATACAACCTCTGGTCAGTAGGAAGCACCGCAGCCCACCCACTTTCAGCATCCTTGGATTGTATGGTTACAGTAGTTGTGCTGTAGAAATGCAAATTCATATTTTAAATAGCTCTCCTGCTTCCTTTGGTGATCTATCTATGTTTGAATTTCTAGGTTTTTGTTATATTGTAAACTACCGGTACTGACCATCTAGTCAGAAAAAAAACCCTTCTAACGCCTCACGAGAGGCTAAAGTGATTTTAATATTCATGTTTGCTGCTCCAGTGCATTTCTTGACCTGCCCACCACATTTAAAACCCATTTAACTATGTTCCAGTCAGGGAGAATAAACACTGTTTATTACTTTGACTTTTTTCTGTTTCAAACTATTCCTGTTCTCATTGGGTAATCATTTTTATGACTCTTGATTAAAAACTACTTCAACTTTTATTGAACAGATTATTTAATGCTGTGCCAAAACATGAAAGGAAGAATGTGACTATACCTCGGTCTGTGTCCGTCTTGGTTTTATCTGGTAACTCTGCACATGATCCAGACTGAGTACACATGGTACAGACATCTGAATACATACTAGACAAGACAAGACTCTATTGTAAGACAACTTTTGTTTAAAGATGCATTCAAACCTTTTGGCTCTATAGTTAGGCTACTCCTCTGTTTCTGTGCTGCAATAGGATTGAAAACATTAGGTTTCCCCAAATTTGAGCACTTCCATATTAAATTCAGTTTACTGCTATGTGAAATCTAAGCTTTCCTCCGAACAGAAGACGATTGTAGATTTTAGTGGAAACAATTCAATGTCAGGTGTTTATTCAGCCTCA